>JAQIVZ010000567.1:0-59510 GCA_034700945.1 Arrhopalites spinosus | reverse complement strand
CAACTTTTTTTCTTGGATTTATATTTTCACTATCCTCAGCATCATCAGATTCCTCTTCTTCGGAATAATTTGTAGGTCGGGGCTAAATAAGTTAAACAAAAATAAAAAGCCAAAAAAAAATTAACAAACATTCTTGAATATAATTGTGAAAAATAAACAAATTCGTTGCCAAACAAAATTATGTATTAACCTTTAGCTTGAAACCATAGTCCAGGGTTTCCTCATCCGGTGGTATACCAAGCATGTCATACCTAAATTAAGAGTGATTAAAATTTTTATTGTTGTATATTCATTCTTAGCCTTGCCGAGGAAGGAGCCAAAAACTCTTCGAGCTTACAAAGGTCGTGATTACTCGATCGTGATCAGCTTTATTTTCTTATTTAAAAAGAAGAAAAAACTTATTCTTGAAAATAGATTCTATGTACCAGATTTTAGCTGGTCCATGTCTCCATGTTTTTGGATATTGTTCCATTTGTTTCTTATCCGACTTTGAATTCTCATCCTTTTGTGCTTTTACTGGTTCAGATTTGCTCAAAAATTCTTTCTAAAGTTTTTTATGAAAATAAAATATGGTTTTAAAAATTATAAGGATTTTAAATTTGTTCAAAATATAGAAAGTATTACTTTATAAGATTTTAGCGTCAAATCTATGTTTGTTTACCTCATCGTCATCACTAATATCAGCTGGGTCTTCACCAAAATGCCAATCCCAACCATATGGAGTTTCCTCTTTTTCTTCAGAGGAAGTTGGCTCTTCAGCAGCAGGTAGTCCATCGGCGGCAGCTTTTCTTTTTCTTCTTCTCTTTTTTACATTTTTCCACATTTGAGGTAAGCTTTGAGGTTTCCCAGGACCAAAGAGTCGAGCAAATCGAAGGATTTTGTCAGGACGGAAATCAGGAAAAACTTTGGTAATATCTACACCTACATACTAGAAGGAGAAATATTTTGTTTTTGACATCCAGCATAAAAAAATTCCGAAACCAATGAAAATATATAATTGATTTGTTAAAATTCAAGCCAAAAATGATTTACTTTTGAAGGCAACATAGCAGCCAAAGGAGGAGTTTCCTTTTTCTTTTTATCCGATGGAGGTGATGATGATGATGATGGCGAGTTGTCTACATTAGTCTTTATACTGGTGGTACTAGCTACAGGAGCAGTTTTAGGAGTTGGGACTGCGGGTGGTGGCATTAATTGTCCTTCATCTTTTTCTTCTTCATCATAGTCTGTATTATCTACTGACGTATTACTAGTAAAACTATTGACGGTGCTTGTAATATCTTCCTCAGCCAGTTCAGACTCCTCTGAGTAGTCAATAGCTGATGGAGATTTTTCATCATCATCGTAATCATCATCATCTTGGGATTTTTGTTGTGATTTACCACCATCAGCATCATCATTTGATTTATCACCATTTTGCTGGGAATTGAGGACAGGTTCTGAAGAAGTATTTTCCGGTTCATCCTCTTCATCGTCAGAATCGGAATCATCATAATTTCTAGTCTTTTTTTGTTGTTGTTGTCGATTTGAAGCTTCACCCTCTTCAAACATGACTTGGTCCATCATGGTACCAAGTCCCAATTTTTGTAGTGCATTCAAGTGACGTTGAGCCTCTTCATCGAAAATATTGTCCTCCAATTGACCCGTCTTACTGTCAATATTCCCAAACAAAAATCCAGCGAGGTTTACCCCTGGGGTGTTGGAGTCCTCATCGCTGTCACTCATTTTTATGATTCCTTCAGACCTACAAATCAAAACAAATGTTTATAAATCCATCACAATTAATCACTATAATCCTAATAATGGTCCTAAAAATTAACTTTTATACTCACCGAGTCCTTTTTCAATGTAAACAATCCTAAACTCTAGGATGCCAATTTTTGCAAAAAATAAATATTTTTGTTTTGAATCGTGAGGCGGGAATGAAATGCCCAGTCACGTGACGAACTTTTAGTGGGGGACTCGTTCAAAAAAAGTGAATTTTTTTTGTGGTTCTTATTGTGACCAATTTTTTGGATTTTGATTTGTGTAAATAATCAAAATGACGGAGGAATTTCGAGGAGATGAAGCGAGAATGAATTACTGGCTTGACCGGTGTAAAGAGCTCAATTTGGATCCAACATGTGAACTTTTTTTAAGGGGTGACCCTGAAATGAAGGGTTTCTCAACCCCGATGAAGTACTGGGGTCCTATCGGTGGGGGATTAGTTGCACTCATTGGAACAACTATGACACGTATCATGGTGAAGAGGCCCATGCTCTCTTGTAATGACAGACATTTTTATATTATTTTCATGACAACTCTAATCAATACTGAATTTATACAAGACATTAACTGAACCCCTCTTTTTTGTAGCGTATCCTAGAATTATCGCTGCAACTCTTCTTGGTATGGGTCTAGGATGGAAGGCTCAGGAATTTAAAAAGACAGCAACAAATGAAAATGATTTATACCTCTTCTACTACATGACTCTCCATCCGGAAGACTTTCCACCAAAAGGTGAGTGGATATTTAGTATTTAGTAGGTGGCAGTGAAACTTAATCTTGATTAAATTCACCTCCACTAGTCAAAATATTTAGGGGTACTTGCTAAATGATGTCGCACTTTTAAAAGTTTTACCTTCCGCCCCTTTGTGGTCATAAGTCACAAAATAATAAGACCCTCTCCTCTCCCTCTCACAAAATCGGCGATCATTTAGTAAAGACACCTCTGTAGTATGGTAAACATACTTAATCAATATGCATAGGTTTTAATGTTTTGAATTTGAAATTTCAGAAAAAATTCTATACAATGATTATCTAGCCTCTTGGGTCCCCGTGCGCTAAAGAAGGGGGCGATGATAAAAAATTGTAGTTTCTAAGATGAAAATGTCATCTGGATTAAATAGATTCTCTCATTTATTATTCACACTCAATTGTGAATCTAGTGATGTTTATGTACATATAAAAATTCATTATTTACACAGCTCTACGTATGCTGCAGAATCACTGGACTATTCAAAATGTTCTTGTATAATTAAAATTATACATTAATAAAAAGTAAAAAAAAAACATTTAAAAATTATAAGAGTAATTCGTTGTGCGTTATTTTGAGGATCTTTCATTTTTTATACCTTGACCTAAATTTAAAATTGTATTTTGTCATTATTTTATAATATTATATTAAGTAGATAGTTTAGTAGTGTTTTATTTTCGATTTTGTTTATTGTAAATTTCTGTCTCTTCTTGACCATCACCGTCCGCATCACCAGTCCAAGGGAATTGATCAGGGCATTCTGCACAAGTCTCCATGTACCTTTTTTATTTTAGTTTTTAAAAAATTATCATTAGTTAATGGTTGACGCAATTATCCTCTACCAATAGTAATCAAGTAAAGTTTGATAGATAATTTACCTGGTGGAAGAAGGACCAGTTGGAGGTTTGTGGACAAGTGGACATTTATTAGGAAGATTACAGGGTTGTGGAGGAACAGTTCTTTTCTTACAGTCCCATGGCTCAAATGAATTCAATGTTTCAGCTGGTTTAGGCTCCGTAATCCATAAAAGTGCTTGGGTAGCAGTTACAAACCAGACATTGGGTCTAAAAGAAAAGTAGATATTTTAAACAACAAATTAATTTCTGGTCAACTCTATCACCAAATCGAAAAAAGTTCTCATGAAGCACAAAGTTACAAATGCAAATAATTAAAACATTAATTTATTTTACTTACTGTACTCTAGCCCATTCAACAAATTTGTGGAGACCCTGTTCAAGCTCTTTACTTTGGAACCAAGTAGTATGGAAGGGCATCATGTAAGGGGCTCGATTCTGCTTGTAATGTCGTTGAAAGTCCTCTTGAAGCCATTCAAGAACCTTTTTTTTAAAAAAACATGTTTTTATTCCTTGTTATAGCCCATAGTGCATAAGATAGTCGTGTGACAATTTTAGACTGTTATATTACTTGATCGGGATCATGATTAAATAGAACACATTGGTCCATGTATGGGCAGTGACCACCTTCAAATGATTCTACATGATGAGCATTCAATGGAAGTTCCCAAACTCCTAATGAAATATAGACAAGAAGATTTTAATTAGTAATTAAATTTTATACTGTGATGAGTCGTCGGTTCATGTTTCTTTGAAAAATAATTAGAATGTGTATTTTTTCTAAGTACCTTGAAAACTTCTGGTAGGACAACTTCCAACTTTGCACTCATGAGGAATTTTGTAGTCTAATGTATAAGGCCAAACTGGAATACGAATTGGAGGAACACCAACGGAGCTATCCCAAACAAATCCAAAGTCTTGAAGAACCTATTTACAATTTAAATGACGTGTCATGAATATGTTTTCCTTTTCAACAAGAGACTAGAATTAAAATTATAGTCACCTCATATTGGGCATTTCTTCCTGGTTTAAGGAACGGTGCTCGCATTCCTATAATATCTTCTCCACTAATATTGGCAAATTTATGCAAAATTTCCTTCATACCAATCATTTCTTGGGACCATCTACATGTACACACAAAGTTTAATATTTTTTAGTCATGGTCATTTATAGTCATTTGTAAGTTATGCAAATGTAAACAAAATCTTTAAAGTAGACCATTTTAACTTTACCGTTCATAGGAAGCAGACTCGAGTCCTTTTGCAACTCTAACATCAAACATTAAAAGAATACATTATATAAATTATCATAAATAAATACACACTAAATAATCATCAGTTTGAAACTATTTGCAGTGATAATATTCATATCACTGTAGAAAAATTATATTCTCATGTCCAGGACTTATTTTTAAATTATTGATTAAAATAAAATAAAATAAGGCTTACGAAATAGTCTCAACAGCAATTTCATGTCCCTCGTAATGGAGTCGTTGAATTTGTTCATAATTTGAATATTCCTAATTAATTAAAAATACATAATTTATACTATAAGGAGAGGCTTGAAGACTTGACACACATGCAAGGAAAAGTAGATGACTCACATGAGAAATGAAAAAAGTTCCACGAATTGGACAGCCATTGGGATTCGTTCTGTTTGCCAAAAAAATTTGTGTGTAGTGGTCATAATTGTTTACCTGTAAAGATTTAGTAAAAAAAAATTTAGGGTTCAGTTATACATTAAATATATTCTTACAAAGTTGTAAAAAAATGAATTTAATAATAATTGTTTACATTGACAGCCCCATCGAATGTCATGATAATCATCTGTGGAGTCTGCAATAGGAAAAAAATAATAATCATGAAATGAACAATAACAGTAAGAGGTAGAAGTAGAGAAATTCAGGTAAAAGTAAATTAAACAAAAAGACTTCTCATTTTTTATGACCTATCGATAATAATCTATACAACACAAGTTTGTATTTTTCCTAGAAACACTTAAATAAACGTCCACTACCTTGTAGCATAACTGTGTTACTTTTAAACACGTTTTTTTTTCATATCCATTTTGTCACCACTTTATATCTATAAAATGAGGATGTCATATTACATCCTCAGAGTCTACATTCTACATCAAGTCAAACGTAATTTCCATGTGTTGTCAATAGTACGCACTTTCCTTATTTAATTATTGTCTGCATAATGTTCATGAGGCGTACACTTTTAAATTGTTGGCAATTAAATTTAAAAATGTTTTAGTCTAGCAATAAAATTGATAATACATAATAAATTGATCACTTTCACTCACTTTACTGGGTTCAAGTCCACCTGGGATGATGGTTCCATCCTTTGAGCAGTAACAGTGGGGCAATTCGCAAGCAGAAGGTTCACATTTGACTGCCAAATCAATTGGAGCTTCTGTCACTGGGGCTGGAGCTTTATATGAATACATTTAAATATTTTAAAATATACGCTAATTAATTTTCCAAAGTCTAAAAACTACAATGATTTTAAAATTAAAACTAACTAGTAGCAATTGGACCACATCTAGCTTCATTTTTGAAAGTACAAAATTTAGAAATATCATCAAAATGAAGTCCAGAAGGACATCTCGTCTCATAAGGATGTCCATCAACACACTAACAAACACAATTAAAATAATTATTTACGTATGTTACTCATGTTACTCGTTATCATTTAGGAAACTTTATTTCTCATTCATTTACTTGGTAAAATCTTCGACAGGTCACAGGATCTAGAGGGATAAAAAAAGTCATAAAAATCTTCCGTTTTCATTCAAGTTAAATAGTGAGAGACATGGAGAGAGAGTTGGAAATAAATGTACAGTTTCTCACATGATTATTAAGTCATAATAAACTAGAATATTGTATAAAATATTATCAAATAATAAAGATTAAACCGATAGTAAAATAACAATTTATTTTACCTGCAAAATTTCCACTAGGTTCAGGGCAAACGTATGTAGAAGGCTCAGCTCCTGTACATTAAAAAAAGAAGAAAAGAGAGAGAGATAAGTAAAAAAAAAGATTTTTTTTAATAGGTAATATGTTTAGCATTCATAAATTATGTAGATGTTTTTTTTATGTTGGGATATTGTCTGGCCATATATCTGTATCTGTAGTAGTAAGGGGTTTGAGAAAAGTAAATAGAGTTAGAGTTCAATGAGCCGTGTACTATAACTATAACACAATTGACTTGATAGAGAGAGATGTAAAGTATCTTATGTACTTAAGAAGAACTTTTTGTTTAACTAGTAAAAATTTCACTATCTTGTTGTGGCCTTGGTGTTCGCTTTCGAATCCCTGTGACCACCTTAATATTATAATAAGAAATAATTTTGTATAAATTATGCATCTCACACCATTCAGTCAGTCACTTTTGTGTACACTAAAGTATCTAGCTGGTTAGTTAAACGTTACTAGTTATAATGACAAAGGAAAAAGAAGAAGCCAGAAAAAAGGAGAGCTTTCTAATAAGATCAATAGTCTTTGATGATTTTGAGAATGTTTTTTTTTTGCTGGCTTCTTAGTCTCCCTAGTCATGTTTGTGATCATGATTTTAATTGTAATATAAAAAGAGGGGGGACTGTATCAGAGCAACCTTGTTACTTCACTGAAAACTTCTTGTTTTAAAATGTGTGTGTGGGGTACTTTCACATGTAGCATGCAGTAGACAATTAATTTTCAGAGCATACGGTAATATACTTATACAATTCTTTTTTTTTAAAAAAAAAATGAGTCAATCAAGTCAAACATGTAATATTGATTACATGTCTTGTTGTTCATATTTTATAATTAATTGTGTAATAGAAATTATTACTTGATACTTAATTATTAAATAATTTAATATTAAAAAAAATAATTTTTGACCAAACCTTGAACATTTAAGAAGACGGCTGTAAAAGTCAGGAGGACATTTGTGATGAAAATGAGTCCCATCTTGGATTAATTATTTAATTAATTTTTTTGTAGAATATAAATTTTAATTCAATTCTTGCTGTCAAAATACACTAAAATTTGTCACTCATGAAGGTAGAAAAAAAAGAAACTTGTTAAAAAAAATTAAAAAGGACACGATTATATAAGACTCAAAACTTGATGGGGAGTTTAAGTCAACGATGACGACGTCTCGAAGACTTTGAGCACACAAGAAGAAAAAAAAGATGACAAGAGAAAAAAAGGGGGAGAATAAAAACTATCGGGTTGTTGTCTCTCTCGAGACAAAACTAAGATTGTCTTGTGTGAACTAAGAAGGTGGTTGTGGTATTTCTCTTTGGACAGAGGTTGGACGACAAGGGCGTCAAGTGTCTAACTATATACACTTTTATATACACAACAACAATACAGAAACAGTCAAGTGAACCAAGAGTAGGGGCAGCAGCAAAAAAAAGAGAGACTCTTTCTCTCTATTTGCATTGCATTTCATTTCTCATTGCATTTGCATTGTTGTTTTCTTGTAGTCTCATCCATCGTCAGTTGGAGAGGAGTCGTCAACACTCTCAAATATACAAAATGTAATAGGGAGTACACAAACAGTCGTCATTAGCTTTAGAATTTCACAGAGTGCTGAACAAAAACAGCGATCTTGATCTTCGTTATGAGAGTTAACAGGATTATATAGCACCTTCATATATAAGTACAACATGTATAAATTGTCAAGATATGAACAAGAGGTGAAAAGTATACTTCTCTTCCTCTTTTAATGCATAATTTATTCACTCTTACAGTCTACAGTAAGAATACAGTTCCAGTCCAAACAACATTCTCAATATTTGATTATTTCTACACAAGTCTGACTATTTCTTTTTTTGTTCGATTATTTTAAACTCTAATTTTTTTCTAAATTGACTTTTCTTGTCCACGACGAGGACAGAGAAAAAATGATTTTGATATTTCAAATGAATTTTAATATATTCATTAGAGTAGAGATATGTTTTAAATTGTCTACTAATAATAATTAAAAGAGATATGGAGGGGGGCTATGAAAGATTGTAGTCAAGATTTTCTCCAAGTGATGTATGAACTGATAAGAAGAAATATTATATTGTAAGTAGTTAAAAGTAGTGGTAAAACTTTGTGTGTGAAAAAGGAGAGCTTTCAATTCTAATATGTTCTATTTTTAAATTTTGTCTTGACTGAATATAACTATACTTATAAAAGTTTTGCATTGATATTTTGTATTTTTGTTATATTTACATACAAGGTCTCTTAGATTTTTCATGGATTTTCATATAAATTGGTTTTAGTAGAGTAAAACTCTCGTCTACTCTTGTATTTGTATGTCTAAACTAACGAGTATACGGATGGTTGATTTTTCATCCTTTTTGATGTGTGAAGAAACTATTGTACACTGTTTATAAGTTAAGTATGAGAGGAGGGCTTCATCCTGGTTCTCTTTTCTGATTCACTATTAAAGACTCCCCAAACAACAACAATAATAATCACAAGGGAAAAGGGACAGGGCAAAACATTTTTGGTTCTCTTGAATACACACTAACCTACTTGCTTTCAAACTTAAATGACTCCGTTATTACATTATCCATGTCAGTCCCTATGTGTCCTATTCCTTCGTCTTTGTTATGTACAAGTACAATGAAGTACATACAAAATGTTAGCCATAATTTTCTCTAATGTATGCTCAAGTACAAATATTCTAATATTCTTCCTCCTCCTAAACATGTGCTCTCTGTATTTGATTATACTCAAATTTACTTGACTTGATCCTCATCATATTTAAATATTCACACTTTTTTTTCTGACTACGAGACGTGAAAGTCTTTTACACAAAAACTTGTAAAAGGAACAAAAAAAAGTGTTTCGGTCTCAAGTAGAATTCTTTTGTGTGATTTATTATGTTTTTTAGCCCGACCAACTTAAATTATTGCTCATATTATTTATTTTTGTAGTAAAAAATGTGCAATTTACCTCAAAGTATGTTACATGTTACGTTGTACATGAGGAATAAATTATCCAAGTAGTTTTTTTTATGTAAAATAATAATATGAGACATGAGAAACAGTATAATTTTCTTTTTGTTAAGAAACATATGATTTTTTTATTTTTGATTTCATTATATATTCTCAATGCAGAGTAAATACGACTCTCTACAAGTTTCTTTTGACGTGGTATTGCTTTTTTTGCATGTTATTATTCATATCGTAGTCTATATATTATAATTAATTATATTTTTAATATTAAATTGTAGCATTTTCTTTTCCACATATTTCTCTCATTGAGACGCACAAGAATATAATAATTGTAATGTTCATGTCAATATAATTAATTTACTACTGAAAGTACAGTTGACGGGGATTTTAAATTGTAAATACATTATATTATTGTAAACTAAAATACGTAAATAATTAATAAGTATTTAAGGAGACGACTGTACTTTACAAACGTACAATCTTTTATTTTCTTGTGTCGTTCAAAAAATCAGAAACTACTGAAAAATTCCATCATTCTGCGTTTCGTTCAGGCGTTATGCGCTAAGGTCATTATATTTTTTATAAGTTGAAGACTATTAAACTTAGATTACATAGAGACTAAAGGTTAATTCTTTTTATGGAGATGATTGACAAGACAAAAAAAAACTTTGCTCTTTTTTTTAGAAAAAAATCACTGAATAATTTTGGAGTAATTAAAATTGTATCAAAAAAATAAGGGTGAGGAATGAGTGGTCATTATAAATTGACAGGTGAAATTACATGACTTTATTTTTTATTATTTCATTTCATTTTACACAGCCATTCGGTGAAGGTAAATCATCTATCCGAAGACCAGGATCCAAAAGTGAGGACATGGCACTCTCGTAGTCCAAGCTAGAATAAATAAATAAATAAATAAAAAATTATAATAAATCATTTATTATTACAATAATTAAATATTTTATGGAGATAATAAACTCACTTCATGTGCTTCCTATCACAACCGAGTTGAACAGCTGATTTTGACATGATCTCATTGACTCTCTCTGTAAAGAAAAGAGGAACACAAAAAAATATTGATGAATTAGTGTCCTGTGAACTAGAAATCATTTTTCCTCCTTTCATTTTAACGACAATAAACAAGTTAATGTTAAATTTTAATACAATTTTATATTATTATTTTTTATCAAAAATAAAGATACTAGTAAAAAAATTATTTTCTCAAATTAAAAAGAAAATTTATATGAAATAACATGAATAAAAAAAACGAGGGAACGGAAATAGTTAATTGCATTATTGTATTAGTCTATGTAGTAGTGTAGTACTACCCACAGAATCTAAATGGCTGTCATATAATTTTATATTAAAGGTAATAAAAACTTTTTTTTTTGTATATAAATTTTAATTTGTATTATTATTATCAAGTCTTACCATCTGTTCGAATGGACTGTAGTCTCCATTTTAATTGTTCATTTTCTAATTGGAGCTGAGCAAGCTGATGAATTGTATGGTCGGCTTGACTCTCAGCCACTTGATACTTTTCTTGTAATTCTTGTTTATCTTTTCTACTCTTTCCCAATTGAGCTTTCAAGTCCTCAACTTTTGCCAAAAGTCCTTTATTTTGTTCTTTACACGTCACCAAGTCTTCTGAGAAGGATTTTTGAGTTAAAAGTTCTTGGCCCAAGTGCCGGATTTCTTGATTTCTCATGTCAATTACAACTTGAAGGGAATTTATTTCTTTTTGTAGAACGTTATCACTGCTCAACTGTAAAAATACATAAAAAAATTAATTAATTTTCAAAAATCATTTCCACTACTCCATATTTTTTTAATTAAAATTTAATTGTCCACAAAAACAGTTGGAAATGCCTAAGAAGAGAAAGATTGAACAATATTTCTCCTCTTCATTTATTCATGATTGGAAACATTGCCCAAAATTCTTTCCCACAAACTTTCTCCGTAGACATGTCAAAATGTAGAATAAAATTAAAAATAAATTAAATTTGTCTCATCTTTACATTGGATGGTTGTGGTGAGCTGAGTGTCCTTTTTAGGACTTGATACTTGGCGTCTTCTTGTGCTTCTTCCCGATATTTGATTCTGATGGCCTCCAAATCTTCCCCATATTTCCTTTGAAGTTCAGCCTTGCCTTCCTCAAACTCTTTGGTTGTTCGTTGTAAAAGTTCTTCCTTTTTACTCAACTCAGCACCCACTATCAAAATCAAAAAAATTAGTCAAATTAATCTATCATTATTTAATTGTATAATTATGTTTATATCTACACCCTACACACACACATGTAAATACATATTAGTGCAAAATTATTATTTTTTTGCAACAACAACAAGTGAAATCACAACATATCATCATTTATTTTTTCTTGTTGTCATCATCATTCATGTCCACAATAATAATACATGACGAAAAATATATATCTTCACATTCCTCTTTTTTTTGTCTCCCGTAAATTCTCTCTCTGTCTTGTCTTGTTACGAAAAGGAATAATTGTTCAAGGTCTTTGAATAATTTTTCCATCCACATTTAAAAAAATGTACCCATCCCAAAAAAAGTCTGTCCAAAATTATACATTGTACAATGTACAATACTTGGAGACGGAGACGATATATCTAATCGTTTGGCTGCCACCCATTTATTGCCAAAGAGTCTTGTGTGTTGTATCCCCGCCTCTTAATTTTCTCTATCTTTACACACACACAGACAAGATAATCTTGAAAAGGGTCTACCGAATCAAATTTTCTTCACGTGTTAGTTCAAGTAGTGTAGGCGAAAATTTACAAAACAAAAACGGCAAGAAGACACGAGTCGAGATAATTTTGCATCTTTGAGGTACTCAGAGTAATAGGAAATGTTTTTTTTAAAGGACTCACATTCTTTAAGCTTCTCCACCTGAGCCTCATCCGTCTTCCGCATTACGATCAACTCCTCTTGAATACATTCTCTCTCTCTTTCAAACTCAACTCGTAAATTCTGGATCTCTTCTAACCGTTCAGTTGCTGTTGAAAAGGAAAAACAAAAATTAAATTGAGTTACATTAAATCATGATCAATTAAAAAATTATTTTGTTATAATGAGGATCTCTTTTCCAATTAGTTAAATTTATTCAACACTGACCTAGTTGATTTTCTCTCCCTTGACCAGCACGTCTCTCCTCAAGAAGTCTTTCTTCTAATACGGATTTCTGTAATTAAAAAAAGAATAGATATTTATTTAGTATAATATAATCGTTTGATTAATTATCAAATACACAATTCCATATTAAAAAATTTTGTACAAAAAAATATAACTTGTTGTCCCTCAACTGTTAAATTATTTTTGTGTTTATGTTTAAAAATAAAGAATTACATTCACTCTTGTAAATAATATCAGTACAGTTGTAATGTAAATAAAAATGAGCCTACGCCACTAAACTTTTAAGGAAATGTTAAGTTGTTAAAATAAAATTAGTTTCTCATCATCATCATATTGTTGATTATGAAGGAACAAAATAAATTTGCATAGAATAATATGCTCATGTCCATCTTTGTACTCTGTGTCCATAATTTGAAGCTACTGCTTAAACTCTTTAGTTTATTAAACATTCCTATCAACTTTTCTTTTAATGTGTCGCAATTTTTAACAGCTATTCCCTTTTTTTATAAAGTAGCTAAACTCACTATTGTAGTAATTAAATTAGGGAGGAGGAGAGAGAGAATAAAAACAGGACAAATATACATTAATATGTAAATCAGTTGAGAGAGAGAGAATATTTTATAACTTGTGGATTTTACAGTTAAGGGAAAAGAAGTTATTTTATAATTTATAAACTTATAAAGTATCCTCATATTTTGTTGACCCAGGGACATCAACTTAAATGTGAAAAACAGGAATATAATCCATGTTATACAAATAGTACATGTAATATATATAACTTGGACACTTTCACTCAACTTTTTCAATTGGACATGGTCACCTTTGAGACATGTCAAAAAGATATCAACCCACACTCATCTATATTAGGATTCTGGACAGGGTTGATGACAATTTACAGCCTCAATACTTTTAACAATTTACCTGTGTACCTATTAGAATTTTCATGTGTCCTTGAACTCATTTTCTCTCTCTCAATTGCTTATCTAATGTACATACAAAAAGGTCCACAAATAATTTGACCATTAGTCTAACCAAACCAATTTAAATAATCCCTTCCGCTACCTCCCCTCTTTTGTGTACTTAATGTATAAATTTATTTGTTGACTAAATATTTTGGTAGAATGACACTGACACTAATTAATAAAAATAGAAATTTCTTACCTGTACATTAAAATTCTGGGCGATGATGGTCATGGCCAAAAATTTTTGATTGAGAACTTTGAGTTCATTTTCCATACAATTTTTTTGTTGATTGTAGGTACTGGTAGCTTGATCCAATTTAATTTTGAGATTTGCATTGAGTTCATACTGAAGACTGAGTTCTTCTTTGAGATGAGAGTTTGCTAGTGTGAGGGGTCCAGTGTTGTTACAGGGAGAGGATGGTGTGTTATTATTTGAATTGTCGATGAGATTGGAGGTTGGATTGATGACCAGGGGTAAATTATTTGATTGTTTAATTGTTTGGTTAACCACAACATTTTGACTACTATTATTATTATTTGTTGACTGTACTAAATGAGAGACTCGTCCTTCAGCTGTGTCCGTCTGTTCAGAAACTTTTCCATCCGGTCCCATTCGTTGATTCCGATCTATTTATCAAACAATACAAGAGTCCAAAATTCCATTAATTTAACCCCTCCTCTTTGATTAACTAACAATGTAGTAAACTACATTTAATTATTTTTTATACGAGTTTTGAAAGCATCACAATGTATTGATTTGCTCTTTGTGATTTGATTATAATTTTTGGGGAGAAATGATTAATTGAAAATTTAATTGCAAAGAGTAATAGTGTGTATCATGTATATAAATTGTGGGGGTTTTTATTTGTAAATTAAATTAAATACTGAGTAATAACTACTAAATACTTGTAAATTTTTAAGTTTTTTTAAAATCAATTTTTGCAAGAACTACACAAAATATTACAAATATTGACATGAGAGTTTTTTTTTCTTTCACGTTTCATAATAAACTATAATTATGTATGTTGAAGCTCATCATTTTCATTATTTTTTTCTGAACAAACAAGTAAATTACTTTGTTTGTTACTTTTTTAACTAGGGGATTGTAATAAAATAAAAGTTGAAAATTAATCTTTGTTCTTAGCAACACGAAAATTTCATTATTACCCCCAACCATATTAAATTAGGCAAATTAAGTACCCAATTAGTTGAATACTAATAAGATGCTAATCTTTTTCTTTGTACCATCTCTTCCCTAATTTAATTCATGTTCCCAATAAAGTAAATCCCTTTCAAAAAAGCGCATTCTTAAATTCCAAGTAATTTTAAACTACAAAGAAACTTTTATCATTGTTTCATCAATGACTTCATTCAAAAGTTTCTAAATCGTGTCGGTGTTAAATATTATTATTTAAAAAAATAAAATGATGGATAAGTTTGAAACTAACCTTGTGTACCAGTCACAATATGACAGCAATTATTATTTTCATGCTTATTATTGTCATTGTTGATTTGTAATTTATTGTTGTGAAGATTATTAAGAAGCGAAGGAGGAGGAGGATGAGGAAGATGAGGGGAAGGAAGTGGAGATGGAGATGGAGAAGATTCAATGAGTTGATTTTGATCAATGAGTTTGATTTGTTTATTATTATTATTCGTCTTTTCAAGATACTCTGAGATATCTTTTCCCCATAGACTCTTAAAATTAAAATCCTCATTAGTGTGATCATTATACAGGAGAAGAATATCACCAGAATTTTGTGAACTACATTTTTCTTCTGTATTTGCTAATAATGCCTCACTCAAGTCACATTTGAAGGTTCCATGTTGATGAAGATGAGACTTTTTTCCACCACCATTTCCTAAATTCTTTATCTTTAACTTTGCCTTGGCACTTTTCTGACGACTAGGCCAGCAAAACATTGTTGCTGATTTTTTATTTTCTTGGTCACAAGAGAGAGAGAGAGAGACAGAAGGGGAGAGAGCACAAAAAACAAAGATCAATAAATAATAAATATTTTATTTCCCCGTCAAATCACTCCACAAACAAAAACCACACCACCTCACAATCCCGTGTCTAATGTACTTCTGAACTGATGGAAGAGGAGTTGAGAGAACACCTCGCTTACAAAAACATAAAAAAAGGAATCTTTTATATGAGCTTCATCTGGTTTTTTTATATCGTTAAATTCTAATCGTCAAGTCTCTGGTGGATCATGAAGAAAATAATATTATGGAATCAAATAATACTGGTAGTAAGTGTTATTGTTGATTTGGTCGACTTGGACTCAAGTCAGAAGGACGAGGCCGAAGAAGAAGAAGATTGTGCAAAAAAAAAGAGTTTTTTCACTTGCATGTACACACCAATGTAAAGTTTGTGTACGGCTTTGGCTCAATTAATACTAAAGATAAGTCAATGACCAACTCAGGAGCCAGAGCCAACAACGATAGTCAACCCGTGTGTACAAGAAACACGCTCTAATGCTAACAGGCATTGAAAAAATGTGTTGTGTGTATCCTTCCTTATTTCCTTGTATTGTGTGTGTGAGAGAGAGACACTGCTTATAATCTTTTATCGTTAAAGACGAGGCTCTCTCTCCCTTAAGACTTGGAATTCAACAGTTCTTCTTCTTTTAGTCTTGAATTTATTCCTCTACGGTGGTTTTTCTCAGTACATTTTGCCTCTGGCTGGATACTTTTATTTCACTTTCCGCAATTCCCCTCTCTCTCTCCTATCACGTACAAATATCTCCCCCTCCAATTCCAATCCAAGGAGAATTGAACATTAATCAAAGTTGTCTTTGTACAAAAATATATTATATTGTAATATAATATACTTTGCCAATGTTAAGGGACATGTTCCTCTTGAAAAATATTATGTCCGTTCACTTAAAAGCTCCAGGAGATTTTCTTCTGTAGGAGAAGAAGAACAAGAAGACGGCTTATTCGAGACAGTCAATAAAAATGAAGAAACTAATTTGAATTCCAATCCCCATTTTATTTTTTTTGAACCCCTCGGACTTTATGGGATGAAGCACAATTTTTTTAAAAATTTTTTAATTTTTTTATAATGTGTTCACTAAGAATAACACTCCTCCATTTGTAGTTTCTATAACTACCCTCTCATACTTCTGTAGTACGAATGAAAATGAGTTGGACAGGTGAGGTATCAATGAATTTCTTTTTTTTTTCTCTCTCTTTTCTCTCCCCCCTCGTCTTATCAGTACAACATGTGAGCACACAAAGATGAATTGTTAAATTGTAAAGTTGAAGTAGATGGACACAAAGAGAGAGAGAGAGAATTATATTTTTCTCAGTGATTAGATGATCTGTCTAAACTTTCACCTCTCACAAAAAAAAGTTATTGTAATATTATTTATTGTAATATTTGTACTGTGGTAGATGATTTAGAAAATGTGTACAATTTTCCAGTACAAAAAAAACAAGAAGGTTTTGATTGAGAATTATTGTTGGTCAGATTCACAGACACTGCAGTGAGAGAGAAAGAGACTCATCTCCACTTGACTGAAAAAAAGTACACGAGATTTGGGATTATGGTCCTCACTCTGTTGTGTCAAGTCGACGAGTTGTACTCTTGACTTGAGCTTGCCAAAAACTAAAATATAATTTTTTTTCCTTCTCAAGACAAGTTTGTAGTTTGTACGTACAAGGTGTAGACTCAAGACTGTGTGGAATGTATTGCACGTTGCTCTCAGCCTTATAAAATATCATTGCAACTATTCCATTCTCAGATTCTCTTTTTTTTGTGTATAGATGAATGGAGTATTATACTTATACACAATACTTTACTATAGTAAAGAAATGATTATACAGGGAATTGTCTGTACATAAGGAATCTTTTTGAGCGAAGGAGGAGGATAAGGAGGCTCTCTTCAAGATCACGACCAAAGACAACAATACACATTCAAAATATACATCATGTACATGTGTAGTAGAGTGCATAAAAATGTAATGCGAAAATACCGAGTGATGCACAACGTAGACTATTACAGAAGAAGATAAACATAAAGAAGAGAGAGAGAGAATTTTCAAATGTGAATTGTGAATTGGACCACAAGCAAGCCCAAAGGGAACTTGTAATATTTTTTTTTCTTCTTATTTCTTTGTTAATTCTCTCCATATTCCCCAAGTTGTTAACCACATGTACAATTTTTACATGGAGGGGATTACAAGTGTAGAAAATGATGGAATATGTAGTTTAAATACGTATTTTAAATTATTGACTACCTGTGGGGCTTCCCCCCTTCCCTGTCTTGGTCTACGGTACTATATTATTATGCTAATAATCATAGTTAGCCAGATTATTATAATGTATTATACAGTTTAGTCTTTCTTGAAAAAAAATATGAAATTCATGCAACTCTTTATAATATAAACTCATCATCATCTTTGTCATGAAGAGATTAGAATATTACAATGGGGAAAGACTATTCTCAGTCACTTTTCTACTTTAATACAGAGACAGAGTAGCTGGATACACCTGACAGGAGAATTAAGTTAGTCAGGACAATAATAATAGTTTTTATAATATGTAATCAGGTGCCATTTATATGCATTATTTATCATGTCTGATATATCATGTATGATTTTTTGAATAAATTGTATATGTTACAATGCAATTTTTGTCAGGGGTCCATATATGGCAAGTCAATCGGCCACAATATTCTTTTAATTGTATACTACAGAAATGTACATATGAGAGAAGAGTCATGTTGTTAACTTGAAAATTTTTTGATTGTCAATATCTCCACCTCTTCAACAACAACAAGTCCTTCTTGGGTTCAGTTCTATTTAATATTACAAGAAAAAAAAGGGACAACAACAACATTTTACAGATATACAAACCAATTTGCGAGACAATACCTGAGCATAAGTAATGTACAAAAAATTTTTTGCACAAAAAAAAGACATTTGCATTTTACATTTATTTGCAAGTTTAGTACTGTCAAAGATAAAGAGTACTAAAAATCAACCTGCTGACACTTTACTTCTTTTTTGCAACTGTTAAACTTGAAAAATAGATAGATAATAGTTCAACTGGCAAATTGTATTGGAAAATTGAAGGGAGACAGAGAGAGGAGCAAGATTCAAAAAGGAAAATGGTAATAATTTTAAAAGTAAAAAAAAATTATTACTAACAATTTATGATCGTCAATACTCATAACCACAAAGAAAAGAAAAAAAGGATCTTGACAGAGCAACCGAAAGAAAGCAATAGGAAAATTATTTACTCCCTTTTTCATCTTCCGACCCACATCTCAAAAATCTCTCTATCAATTCTCTTCTCTAGCTCATACTTGTTTAATAAATAAATAGACCCTACAACGTTTTCCCTCTCATCATCATCTTTCATATAGAGTGTGTTATGTATCTCACATTTATATTCACCAAAAGTTTTTTTTTAATATTATTTATCTGACAACTTTACTGGCATTCTACAATATTAAATGAATTTAACAAACGAAGCATGCTAGCTAGTATACATATATATACATACATGTGTATACATTCAGTAAAACACCTGAGTTTTCCAATTGATATTGAAGAGAGCATGTTGGTGCATGTGCAAATACCGTTAATCTTTCTTCTTCAATGTATCTCTTTTTATTCAACGTGCCTTACCTGACCAATACAGATAGTGAAAAAAATAACTTTTTAAACTAGTTAGCTTTATTGTATGTATCATAATGAGCTTGATATTATTTTCTATGAAGAATGAAAATAACACACACACAAAAAATGAAAATGGTTACACATATAAAAATAAATGAGAAGGGAAAGGAGATGAATATTACAAGGAGAGATGCGTACATATTAAAGATGATTGTAGTCAAGTTTTTTGTGATGATGATGTTGAGGAAAAACTATTGGAGCACGGAAGAGAGCGAACTTGCACTTGGTTTTAATAAACCAACTTGGTAACAATTAAGCTAGTGATTAACGTCTACAATGCATTGCCAAACCTTGAGGCTACTCTTGTATACTAAATACTTTGTGTGTGTATTTTAAATGTAGAATACGGTATCTAAAAACTATGTGCATAATATCATCATTTAATAAAATAAGAAAACATTTTCCTTTCTGCCTCAAGCTCAACTGACTCGTTCTCTTATTAGAGATACTCGTCTTTTTGCAAAAAATCTTTGTGTGGAATCTCTACAATATATCTGTAATCATTTATAATACTCCCTCATAATTTTAAAAATCGTCTCTCTCTCTCAACTCAACATTCATCTTTTATAAAAGATTTTGTCGATCAAATCCAAATTGCAAGAGACAAGAGATGCACGCAATGTGCAGAAAAAGAAGAGTATGACGTTATCACTCACTACCCGCCTCATTTTATTTCCTCATCCCCCTCTCCTCCAACAAAAGCACAGCCTAATCTTTATCATCTGCCTCTCTTCACACACTCGGGTGTACTCCGTAGTGAGCATTAACGAAGGAAATTACTGAAAACATTCCCGCACAATCCTGACCTCAATCTCAAATCTATAACTATCTGTGTGTACAGTTGTACACAATTTTAAGACTTAAAAACTCTTGACGTTGGTCCGAAAAGACCCGTGCACATGCAAGTCAAGTCTCAGTTAAAAATGTATACCTTTTACTTATACTTACGTCATTTTTTTGGTGGGTTCATGACTATTACACACACGCACTAGCATCTGGTTTCATTTTGTAACAAAGGTTATAAAAATTTAAATTCTCAAGTCAGCATCATAAAAATGAAATTTTTTAATTTTTCTTTTTCTTTAATTGAGCTTAAAAAGAGGTAAAAGTATAAATACTAGGGTATGTAGGTAAATATAATTAGAGTCAAATATTTTTTTTTGGTATTAAATTCCACTAAAATAATGAGGCTATAGAAAAAAAAATCTTTTTTAAGAAAAAAAAGGGTTAAATATTTCACTGCAGTAAAAAAAAGTCTTGATGAATGGTGACAAAGAACCAGAGTCCTACATATGAGGAGATACCTACAAATATTTGTTTATTTGTTTATTTTAATTTTGTTGATACAAAGAAATCACTGATCTTCATTTCAAGGAATAGTGTAGCGACACAATAAAAACTATTGAATTTGGTACAGATTCTTGGATCTTATCAGCCAGTAGTATTTAAATAGTAGTATGTATTTCTAGCAAAATTCTTTTAGAAAAAAAATATTGGAGACGAAAAGTTACGCAACATTTAAAATAGAATATATAGGTACATAATTTTTTTTGAAAAAAAAACTAGAGCTGATGATTGCACATGTTTTTGTGGTCTTTTTTCTATGTGAATTACTGATTGGGCTCCTCCATTTATACACATTCACATGCTTTTAAAAGGCATTGGGAAGGAAGGATCAGTTTCGCAGTTTAGTGGGCATGTGGATCATCATGCACTTGTTTTTAAATCCTCCTTTTTTATATCTACAATTTGTATCTCATTTTAATAAGATGAAACACACAACAACAACAACAACAACTCTTTAAGAAAGTGTAGTATAGTTGGATGACCATAAATCTTTGGGTTTTTTTTCAAGTCAATTCATAATTAAGATGTGTTACACTCAGCATGATCACACTGGTTTGAAAAATTAGAGAATAATGAGATGCATATTTCTTTTTTTGCAAATTCATTCATAAATGGGCATACCAAAATAGCAACCTCCTCTCACATGTCCATATCAGACTGAGAGTACAGACAAGGAAGATCCCATGTAGAGTAAAAATTCGGTCGACGGAAATCACTTGTCATTATGAGAGTGACAATAAAAAAAATGTGTTAAAATAAAAGACTTTTGATAATTTGTAAATTTTAAAGCAAGTTAAAAGCGTGCCAAAATGAACACGAGCTGGTGAGTTTTTAAAAGTCTTTTTGTACACTTGACTCACGTTCCAAAGACTAGCTCTTAAAAAAAGAGAGAAATATATTTCTAAATTAAGGTGAGCATATTTTTATGCATTTCAACTCAAAACAAAAGAGACGACTATTTGTAATAATACACATTGTACATGAGTAAAAGAGGAAACGGTGAGTGAGTCTCTTGTGAGAAGATGACATTAGAACAATGCCGTCTTTTTTAACATAGTTAAATACTACACACAAAGCAGAGACTACAGAGTATAGTTAAAAGACAAAAGCTGGATTAAGCCGACATTAAGAGCAAAAGGATGTTGAAAAAGTTTTTCAAGATAGAACTAATAGCTCGTTTCGTTCTACATTATTTGAACTGATGAGTTGTACTCGTCAACGTGATTGCACGTCGGGAATCTTCAGCTTGGACTTTTTTTTGGAGCTTTGACTTCTAAAAATACGGAAAGTTTATGTCATTAAGGAAATGAAGGAAGGAGATGAAATCCTCACTGTGTTTCCTGTCCTCATCTTCCATTTTTTGGAATATTGTGGCGGTGAGAAGGAGTTGTCAACCTTGAGACAAATCACTCTGTTTTCTTTTTTCGGTGAATGAGCTTCAGATGCAAATGAAGAATCTTCATTGAAGATTCGGAGAGATTGTTAAAAAAACGGGTCGGGTAGTCGGAGACAGAGCGACGCGGGGAATAATTATTCTCAAGTATACATGTTCAAACTTGATGAAAGTATTAAGAACAAGTAATTCACCATATTACGAGTATACAACTGGGTTAATTAGTATCCTGAACCTAAAAAAACTGAGAAAGTCAAGCATAGAGAGAGAGAAAACGGCGGGTAGAGAAGCAATTCAAAGTTGGGAAAATAATTGTCTTTCTCTTTTTTTACTGAAACTAATTGACTTGTCATCGTCATTAAAGGTTTTAATACTTGTTCAAGATCCGAAGAAAATGGATCAATTTGTGAAAACAAAACTAGGTGATATAAAGTGTGAAAAATATATTCCCAAGTTTGAGGGTAAGAAAATTGAAGTAATTTTTTGTGGAGTAAAAATTTTCATTTAGTTTAATATTTTCTCTAAATTTTTTTAATTTAAGCAAATGAGATTGATGAACTTGCATTTATGCATTTGACATCGGACCATCTGAGAGAGCTATTACCGTGCAAAATGGGACCACAAGTCAAGATTGCTAATTTGATTCAGAAATTACAAGGAAATCCTCCAGAAATTACTATCCCGTGTGGTACGTCCAATTTTCAGTGTCAAAAATGTTCTATGCGTTTTATGACCTCGTCAATGTTGCTAGAACACTTGAAGTTTGTTCATCGGGAATATCGTTATCTTACCAAGATTAATTGCCCAACTTGTAAATCAGACTGTCCAATTCATATTCAGATGCGTTGAGTCATTCTCTCTTTATCTCTCACATTATTACAAATCGTAATTTATGATATTGATGCATGTGCTGTAAATGTTGATTCTCTCAAATTTAAATCTTTCCTCATTAAGATTGAACACTAGTAGGCTTGCCGACTCTTGAGAATTAAGCAATTTGTATAATATATTATGAATATTTTAAACGTAGTATAGCTTTGCTTTGTAAAGTTTTGTAAAATAGTTTTAGATATTGTGTTTGAATGAATGAAGAATATTTGTTTAATTCTAACCTTTAACGCTGTACACAGTTTTGTTTTCAAATGCATAATGTACCGACAATCAACTAATATACTTATTAAATATAATTAGTAATATTACTACGGACCAAAAAGTGCATTTAGATAATTCCAGAATGTCTTACGTGTGAAACAGTCTCCCATGTAAATGATAGTTGCAAACATTTTTACAACTATGAAATGACAATTTTAATCAGTGTGTAAGAAAATTTTCAAAGTAATTGTAGCACGTATTTGACTAATCACATCAAAATTAATAAGTAATAGACAAACACACATACTTTTCTTGTCAAAACGTGCACAACATTCCAAGTTTGGTACACTACCACTATTAACTAGCTTGAATTGTATAAATATTTTGAAAATTTGGAATCACTTTACACATTTTTTCAAACCAAATGTTGGTAATTTTTCAAAAAATTTTGAGCACTACAGAAAACACACATGTGAGTGATGCGTAAGCCAAAGCCGTTGTCAACCACATTAGGGGTACCAAAGGACACTATTTTTGTACTCTCTCTTCTCTTATGTCCCATTCTTGATGACGTAAAAAAATAGTTTGAAACCATCAAGTCATTGTTACAATTCGATTACCTTCTGACTTTAGGCAGTTTGTGCAACCGCGTGTGTACTCAGTATAAACGGTATAATTTTAGTGATGTTGAATATGGGGCTAAAAACAGTTTTGGTGTAATACTTGCAATAGGATACACTTTAGGGACTATTTCTATTGCAAACACACACACACACGTCTAATTCCGCCATACAATATTCTTATGCAAAAGCCACATTTTTCATGAATGGGTACTTTTATGTATTATCCCCTATTTTTTACCATTATAAATAGTCGTCAAGTTAAATCATCTGCTTTATCAGATTGAACTCAACTGCAGTAGTAGTTTTATACGGATATGTAGTGCACCTACCTTCTTGTTTATTTTTCCTCTCTTAGCTTCCTGTGTCATAAAGATAAGGATTTTTGGGTATAAACATAATATAAATAGGGGGGCTACTCTTATTTTCCCAAGTCCATTCACATGGCTGGCTTTCATAATCATCTCATGGTCATCCGATTATGAGTAAACAATAAAAATTTTCCGTACTTTTACTTTCTGTCAAAAAATCTCATGGTTTAGGGAATAATTCCATATCAAATTCATATCAATCTCTCGTGTGCGGTTTCATGGCCTGCATGTTGACTCAACATTTTGTTGAGTGGTTCCTTTTTGCAGAAAAGGATGCAAATGGCATGATGACCAAAAAAAAATTACACACAAAGTACCATGCATCGAGAAGACATGTAATACATAATGTATAAAATGTTGATTCTCTTTATATTAAATGCATGTGATGAAATATTTAAAACAAAAAAACTTGATTGTTGTGATTTTTATAAAATAATGTGTAACCATACAAGTATAATATACAGGTGGATAAAGTTGCTGGAACTTTTAGATAATCTCTCTGTCTGTACATTGTACTAAATACTTGTGTTTATTATGATGATCGACCTGGAACAAATAACGGTTAAATAACTGCAAGAGCATGACACAGATTGTTACAATGATTTTTGCATTAGCAACAGGTTACGAGTTACGACGAGTCAGGTTCTTATTTTATGGTAATCTCGTGCATCTTCTCTATGTGTACTTGTAATAAACTGAAAACAGGTAGTAATTGTAGCTTTGGACTGTACAATCATAATGTAATCACAATTATATATGGTCATACCTATATAACCTAACTTATGTAGTCTTTAGCCATTTTTTTTACTCTCAAAATATCTTGACTTTAAGATTGCAAATGTGATAAGTGTACAGATATGTACGGCTTTCTTCTCTGTCTTCCTACAGATACTTCCTTGTCCGTTTTACATAAATTTTTATAATATAAAATCACCCAAAATATTAAATACAGTACATTGTATTAAGCTAGTTTGAAATATTTTTTTGCTAAATTTTCCTGAATTTTAGAAATTATATCGAAATACAGGAAAAGCTAGAGTTACAATAATAATTGAAATTACCTACGCCTATATGTACATGATGCCTTTGACTTTTGCCTCTGAGTTTGAATGGCCACTTTCATGAAATTATCAACAATACATTGTATTGTATAAGATGTAATATAAATAATTTAATTATTGTGTAACATGAGCTTTTTATATAAATGTAGTTAGGGGTCTCATGAAACAATTAGTACAATAGGGTTACAATCTCAATGCGGAAAAAGATTTTTAAAACTAGATTAAGACAGTTAAAAGATTGCCCACTTAAGATTCAACTACTTATCAATGAAATTTATATTATTTTACTATTAGTCTTGGTCTTAAGTTGCATCTTCTCAACAGACTAAGTTTTCCTTGTTGTTAATTCTCTCTGTATGACTGTTAGTACATTTAGTAGATGAATTTTTAAAATGTTGCTATTTCCTATCTGTCATGTCGTATCGGATAGCATGAATTGAGTTGAGAGGAAAAAAAAAGATTTTCCATGTCATTTACCATCACGCCTCCTTTGAAATACAAGAGCCGACTTTTATTCTGCATCAAATCAAATTATACTTCATACTTGCGTGAACAGAGACAACTCTACACCATTAATATTTATTTCTTTACGGTGTTAGGTTATATTACATGTGAGCCATGGGACACAGAACTTTTAATCTCTTCAAGTGTTAGTTGTGCAATCGCATTAACTTTTCAAAAAGAAACATTATCCCAACTTGTTTTCATCTCTCTCCGCTCAGACTTGAGATGAAAGTTAAAGTGTAGTGGAAATTCAAAAAAAAAGTTTTTGTGGAATGAACCCTCTCCTCTCTTAATGCCTAGAAACTGCTTAATTTTAACGACTGAAAAGCTTTAGTAGCACCAGTGAACCTGCAGAATACTTATTGCCTTATTAAGTTTACAAAGACTTTGTGAAAAAAAAATTAAACTTTTCTTCTTTGCAACCTTTCTCTATATGTCCCGTTGATTAAATTTTTTATATGGTTATTTAGTAAGACTACTATATAATTATCAAAGGGGGTAACTTTTTAGATGCCCACCCACAACATGTGCAACAAGGGATAGTTAAAACTAGAGATTTTTAAAAAATAAAAGATAAAATAGGTTTACATTATTATTTTTTTAAAAAAAGTCTACTACTAATTAAGCTATATTTGTAGAATCCAAATAAACAAGAGACAGCTAGCGATATTACAAGAGTTAAAAAAATTGGCAATGTGAGCTCATCAGCTGTTTTATAAAATATATATATATATAATATATTCATTTGTACACATGAGGGTAAACTTTCCATGACTTTAGACATTTAAAAGACAACTGCTTTCTATCAGTTTGAACAAAAGTGTCTTTCACCATATTAAATTTCTTCCTCTCCCTCTTCTAAATTATATGCACTTGAGACTGCCTCAGCTATAGTTAAAATAAATATTTATGTAATGTAATCATAGGTCATTAGTTTTAAAGAGCAGGATGTACAAATGATTGGATAGATCCTCATCTGATAAAAAAAAGAATGAGACTGTACAATATTAGAAATAATTTGTTGACAGAACAAGATTTACTGACATACACTTGACTTGTACAGATTGTAATTGACTCGTTGGAAAATCCAGCCGGAAAATTATTATGGAACCTAATCATCATTTACACACATGCCAGGACACGAGAATATGACATTGGCAAAGATCTTTAAACTTATTTAGTATCAACCTTCGGTTTTATAGTTCATTATGACTGATTAGAAAGAAGAGCTCAAAAAATTTAATTTAATTTTTCTTCTTGTAAATATAAGTAAATTTAAATGTACATATTCTTGTGTGTGTAGGTATGTGAGCCATCTAATTGCACGACTTTTTGTTAATTGTGTGTAAAAGTGTAGTAAAAAAAACATTGTTCTTGGTAAAAAAAGAAACAAAGAAACTTTTTCAGTGTTCACTGTAGACTGAGGGGGAGGTGTGTGTGTGTAGTTTATGTATGTGAATTTTACCTTGAACCGCAGTTACACTTGCACTATTGTAACAATTGCAACTAGGAGAACAAAGGGAATGCGCATTTTGATCAAAAGTTTAATTAAAAATGGCTCAACAATGTACCATCTACCTCATGATTCAAAAACTAAGGTAAATGTTGTTCAACAAAGTAGCCAGAAGAGTAGAGGATGGGTCTTGAATTTTGTGATGCTCCAACTGACTAATCTTTTTCTATCTGTACTACTGTCTGTACTACAGCCTCCTCAATGAGGAGCCCTCATCTTTCCCCTTTTATATGTACGAGTAGTTGTGCACAATTTTTACATTGACTGACAAATACTCAATAATATGAATGACAATCCCTCAAAGATAGAGATCAAATTATTAAATAAAGTTAACTTGAATACATTTAACATATCCATTCTCCTGTAAGGAGGACTCGTGCTGATTTCGTACACAAAAGGTAGTAAAAAAACAAGAGACCCGTTTTTTTTTTTTTTTAAAAAAAAAAAAAACATTTATGACGATAGATATTTGATGGTTGGAGCATATTTTTCATATAAAATTAACAACTCACATTGAAAGCGTCAAAAGAAGTTAATTACAAGTATGGTTCAATGGCATTATGAAAAGAAGAATAGGGAAAGAGATCCGAGACTCATAAAATATGTAGTAAATCATACAAGGATGACAATTCAAAGTGTAAAATGAGAAAGAAGTGTGTAATGACCAAAAATGTTGTTGTATGTAGTTGAGTGTCTCATATTAAGTTTTTTTTAACGGTGAAAAAGAAGAAAAAGAAAAAGAGTTGAAAGATATAAAAATCACTCGAGTTACTTTGGGATGAAGTTGATGATGAAGACTCTTCATCTTCTACTTCTTCCACTTGTACTCCTGTCTCTCCTGAAGAAGAGGAAGAGGAGGATGAACGTAAGACAGGATGTAGCCAAATTCTTAGGCGTGTAGAGCTCCAGTCAATGAAACCTGACATGTCTCCGTCCACAGTAAAATAAGTAGATTCACTATTACTGGGAATGGTATTATTAGGAGGAAACTGAACCGAAGTGAGCAGAAATAACTGCATTTTTTTCCAAATATTTTTCATGAAACTTCACCATTTCCTCCCTTTGTTATACCACTCAATTATTTTCTTCTTGGTTTAACATTCAACACAAATACAAAAAATTGTCTCTTTTATCCTTCTCTCACAAGATGCATGACAAGGCAGAGATGTAGAAAACACGTAAAAAATTAGAAAAAAATGAAGTTTTTTTTTACAATAATTATTATTGTCGCTCAAAATTATTTTTCTCTCTTTCTCATCGTCGTCCAAAATATTAATTTTGTTGCACTCACGTCGTTGGCTATGAACCATAGATTTAAGACGTTTCAATTCTCGTTGAACACAATTTTTGTATATAATATGCCCAGGGAATCTCAATGACTACAAAATAATTGTAGCTTGTAGCTGTAGCGTGTTCTGTAATTACAATTGTAAATAGAATTTTGTGTGTGCTACACACAACACACAGTGTGTGTAGTAAAACTTATGTTGTGTACACTATTACAGACATGGACAGAGGAGGACAGAAGACAAAATAGTTGAGTAAACTATCTTGGCTACAACTAAACTGATCAAGTTGAAAACATTGTTCGCACAATTGGCATAAGTGTGTAAAAGAGAGAGAGAGAGTAATATATTTATGTCTTTAGCATTGAAAGGGTGACTATAATAGAAAGGGAAAAATAATAATTTAAATGAATAAATGGTCGCTGGAGTGTTACGTCAGAGTGAGTCAAGGTCTGTCAATATTTGGCACTTGATGGGCCATATCTCTTTTATTTTTTAAGCCCATGTGTCCGGGGCAGGACCCAAACAAAATCTTCAGTTTTATACTCTCTCTCTACAGATACAACCACGCGTGGGCTGAGGACCTCATAAAATTCCCACGAGTCATTCCAAAATATACAACAACAAGAGGTGTTCTATATCCTACAATAAAATGTACATATGGAGTTTCTAATAGACGTCCAAGTCTCCAAAAAAAAACTTTTTTTTAACATCCTCAAAATGTGAAATGTAAATAACATAATGTGTATAATTATGTTTAGCCAGTTTAGTTTATCCCGAAATTACGCATAGTTGGAGTGTAATGACTAAATTTATTTAAGTGAAGTGTATAGGCAATAGGCATGTATAAGAGAAGACAAACTGTCTGTATTTACTACACAAAGCCGAATAAAACCTTTACTAAAATAAATACAAAGCTCCATGTTATGATTCTTTAACTATTATATCAACTTCCTCTTTAAAATTGACCTATTCATGAGCTAATAATATTCTTTAAATAATGCGTCTACATTGTACATTTTTAGCGAACAAAAAAGTTTGGAACGTATCATTTTGTAAAATTAATTTTTCTTTGCATTGTAGACATGTCTACAGACAGACAAAACCCCAAAAGACAATTTTTTTGAAGACTCCTTAAAATCCTTGAGGAACACATTTTATAATTTATTTATTTTTTGTCTTTTGCTAAAATTTTACTAAAATCATAGTGTAGGACTTTTTATAAATAATTATAGATGTGTACAATAAAACTTTAAAATTCATCTCATCTTTTGCAACAAATATTTCCAACAAAGTATGCTAAATAGACTTTGTTTTTTTACACGTCTAGGAGGAAAAAATAATGCACAAATGAGAATTTAAATGAGGAAATAATAAATTCAATTCAAAATTATCATACAATCCTAATTAAGCACGTGCTAAACAATACTAAAAGAATTTATATTAGAACTTTTTTGAAAATTTTGACGTAGGATGAAAGAAACTCTCATTTTTATTGTTTTTTTTGTCAACAATTCGATAACTCATATTATTGTAATTCACTTTTAAAATATGTGATGATGATATAAATATGTAAAAATGTTGACTGCATTTTTGGCTCATGTTTATTTATTTAACAATATATCCCAATTAATTATATTCCACGTGGGGTGAAATACATTAGTTGGCTTATAAAAAAAAGGTGACGAGACTTCAATGGATGGAGAATTGAACAGAATCGATGCATCGACTTACTGCGGTATATATAAAAAATAGAGAATATTTTTTTCTAGTTGAATTTATGTAAATTTTTGATTGCATACATAATGTATGCTCATTTATGGAAGTGAAGGGATGTACAAAGAACCATGTCATCTCATATGTTATCTTAGTCTTGTGTACACTTGTCAAGAAAATAAAAAAAAAATCTTTGTGTACTTGCATACGCATTAAATGAATTTTGACTCCTCCTCAAAACTCTTTAATAATTCTTTATACAAGATTTAAAAAATAATTTCTATATTAATAAGAACTTTTTTTTCATTCCTTGTTAAATTACATTAAGAGTACAATTACAAATCTTAAAAGGATCAAGCATAAATAATTGTGTTGGAAACAATTAATTAATTTACAACTCAAAATGTATGAACACGTTTAACAACTAGGGAGAAAAGTTTAACACGTTCTCAATAGAATTCTACTGTACATAATTATTTACATAAAAGTCTTCTTTATGTACATATAACTAAAGATAATGGTCTTTGATGAGATGACAATGATGGAGGACCCTTGGATTTATTGAGATTACAACACGGTCATACTCCATACCAATGAATGAATTCCAAAAAAAGAGAGTACATTGCCAATCTAACCTACAGATGCAGATTAGGAAACTCAGGAAACTTGTACAGGTGTATATGTACATTATGTACATAGAGTACACATATCAAAATTGGAAGGACAGAGATGAATTCAAGTGGACAACATGTCTACTCGTACAACATGTCTGACCTGCTGGAATCAAAACAGTCGTCTCTGTATCATCAAATCTTGTACACCTGACATTCGAAGCTACCTCACAATCAATGTACATGAATTGTGATGGCCCAAAAGGGAGATAAATTTTTCATTCAGAATTCTAATCAGTGAAAGATTAAAACAATTGTTCGACACATGTAAAACAATCAGTAGTCTACTACAGATTGGAAGAGACAAGAGAAACATCTTCTCTTCATGGTCAATTCATGTTGTACATGTCTATTGTCACAATGTCAACAATTATTAAAAAATTGTCTTTATATAATTTATTATATACAATTACCTTTACACTTTACACACATACAAACAATCGTCCTACAATAACAGCATGACATTTACAGACATAAACAAATGAAATATTATTTACTTGCCAATATAAATTCCTTTTTTTATTTGTCTTTGTCTTCACCTACAGCCATGTTCTCTCATAGTGAAAATATTAAATGATTCTGTCTCCAGCCATCTTCTCTTTACTTTTGATCAAATCTTTTGATATGCCAACGCAATAAGGCTAATAAAATTGTAGGATGAGTAAGAGAGAGAGAGAGAGATTTCTTGTTTTGCATAATAAAGCTTTGTTCTAACTATCGTCAAGATTAGCCACACTGCTTTTATATCACAAATCAACAGACTGAAGAGGGTTCTCTCTCTCTCTCTCTCTCTTCATTATTTTTATTAACTATTAGTAGTAATACTATAAGTAAATTAGCCAATTAACTAATAATCAAGTGTAGATTTTTGCTATCATACTATTTTCATACATGCTTCACTCATGTTTAAAAAGGGAAGGGGACACTTTTGAGCAATCAATACACTATGAGCTTAATCATAATTAAATTATTTGCGGATGATTTAAATGCAACCCAAAATATTTTTTTAAAATTCTTACCTCGAACAGTAGTTCTGGAATATGAGATTTTGGACGGTACGGACTTGCAGCCTGTAAGATAAAAAAGAAAAATAATTAATTGTAAAAGAATATTTTGTATTGTAATTAAAATTTTTATTAAAATAAAAAATTACCCAGATTTTGAGATTGGACGGAAGCGATAGCTGGCAGGAGTTTTTTCTTGATCCTTGAAGGGGGATTTGTACTGATACTAGTGTTAGAGGTACTATTTAAGGCCAACTTTGAGGCTCCCTTACTCTGTGTTACTGGCTTACTAGGCAATGGCATTCTCCGTTGACTTCCAGAATGATCTGAAGCTGATGTTGATGACAGGTCACTTGGATGTCGGTGTTTCGTCGTCAAAGTTTTCTTTACCCCTAAAAGTCAAGTCAAAAACAAGAATCCATGCTATGAGAGACAAGAAACCACATTTTTCATTTTATTTTTCATTAACTAACATCGTTTATTTTAACCCAGTTAATTATCCTCTACTCTCAATTTCTTTTCAGTCTTAATTAAATTTTTGGGACCAAATCAAACAATTTTTGACTTGAAAGGATGGTTGTGAGCCCATTGCGCCAAAAAAAAGCTTGTCTAATCTGAATATATAAAATTTGACACGTAAAGAAAAAAGAGATTGTCGTAATATGTCAATGGCGCCAATAATAATAAAAATAATGAGCTCAGACTCACCCTACAATAACGAGGTTCATTTCCGATGTCAGCCAAAGTAAAGTAAATATTTAATCATTTCGTCCCTTCCCGAATACGTCCAGAAAGAGAGAGTTGACTATAACTTAAGTGTATGCATATGATTATCTGTAGTTTCATGGCAAGTCAGCATCTTTTCCAACCCCCTCAAAAAAACATGTGCCGTACTACACGCAAGTTTAGTAAAAAGATATCTGTAAGTTGGAGGCCAAAGATATTACATTGGGTTGAAGGTGTTATATATTTAGTGTGAATGGATAGGACAGCGACAGAGAGAGAGAGAGAGAGTAGAAAATCATTTATTTGTAAAGTTAGATTTATGATGGTTTCACAACATTCTAAAAATTCCAAACATATTCCATCGTCATATGATAAGATCAATGTTTTTTTCGCTGTTTTTGTTGATCCATGAATAATTTCCTCTTTCCTGTCCCTCCATTACACCACTCTCTCTCTCCCTAAATTCAATAAAACTTTTAATGTTACCTAAATAGTACGGACGTAATAGTTACATAGTCATGGGCTGGAGAAAAATAAAAAATGGAGCGGCTCAACCCTCTATATCTTTTTAACTAATGGCAAATTTTTTTTTTATCTGCACTAGTTGGCTACATATTTAGACGTAGTAGTCTGTCCTTTGTGTGGCGTTAAAAGCATTCAACTTTTACTGACGTTGTTTTTGACTTTAGTTTAACATGTCCTTCAAGCTAAGTCTGTTGTGGATAATCAATAAATACAAAAATCAGTAACTATACCTATGCATGGAACTATATTGTAGCACAATGTATGTATAAAGCGAATGACAACACATAAAGTCCTCGTCTCTTTTCTCTGTCTATTTATATTCTCAGAATTTTCTCGAGTGTACATACAATAACTCTCCCCATTCAAATTTGTCGAGGGTTTAGACCGGGGAAAATAAATGGAGCAGACCATCCAACTTTTTCTGTCCATTTCTTTGACACTTTTTCATCTTTATCACGTGTGTACAAATAGCCCTGAAATTGACAGTCACTCAACTTTTAATTTTTTTGCTTCTACTTTAAGTGTTAAATTTGTTCAAAAAAATGATTTCCTATTTCCTCATTAGCACGATTTTATCAGTTAAAAAATGAATGAAAAAGCTACCATTTTTAATTTTGTTGTTCATTTTCAGTAAAGACAGAAGCCAGAAATAAAAAATTATTGTTAAGTGTAAAAGAAACTTTCGCTATAATTTAGTAATTTATACATCGTGATAATGAAAAACATCAACAAGTGCCACATTAGGTAATAAATACACAGAAATACTTGTAAGAGAATATGGAGAAGGAAATAGAAATATAAAAATTGAGCAACATTTTTCAGAAAAATGTATTTACTAGTTAAGACAATTTTTAAAAAAAAATCACGTGAAAGTTTTATTTAATTTCTCCTTTGATTACTCTACAGAAAAACACATGTAGTACATAAGGACTAACTACTAGCTCGTTGGAGTTGGAAGGCTGGCTCTCTACAATTAAATTCAGAGTCTCTCGTCTCACGTCTTATTGATTCTGTCATATAATTTTCAATACTCTCTTCATCACGACAAGACTACTTTACATATGTACACACAAAAGGAGAAGGCAGGTTGAGAGACAGGATAGTAATTAGTACAGAGATGGAAAGATTTAAATTAGAATGCGTGCAAGAAAAGAAAGAAAGAGAGAGAAAAAAATAACAAACTAACTCCTCAAACATGTTGATCATAATTATTAAAATTATTTTGACTTGATAAAATTGTTCTGACATGAATAATTTCTTTATAGGAAGTCAACATCAATAGAGCACCCAACACAGACACACGTCTTCTGTTCATTTCAATTTAAGTTAATGATTTTGAGTTTTTATGAAAACTTACTTGTGGTACCTGAAGGTGGTCCGGATTCTTGTAGTGAGGATTCACTCTCAGTTGAACTCTGTACAGAATAGCGATCATGATCATGATGATCCATTAATAAAGTCCTTGCAGAAGGTACACCAGTAGTACTCCGTCCATGACCTCTTGTCTGTTTGACATCTGACTCGACATGAAGGCTTGACGTGGGGGTTGGTTTATTGCTCAAATTTTGTATTAATTTTGACTTGACTTGACTCGCTGGTATTCTCACTTTACTCGGCTCACTTATCTTGGACATGACAATGTCCCATTTATTGACTTTTTTGACGGCTGATTTTTCTCTAGGAGTTTTCGTTGCGACTCCCATTCTGTCTGAACTCTATTTAAACACAAAAAAAAGAATTTATTAGTGTTAAGTATTTTTACATTATACTCAGATTGACATGATTATCATGTCTCTCATATATTTTTAATGAGTAAAAACTAATCACAATCCATTAAACTGTAGACAAAAGAGTGTTCAAACATAAAAAACAATTATTGTACACATTTTATTTACTCTTTTTGCTTTTGTATGAATGAAAATGAAATTATTTGAATAAGACACACACGAGGAGGGACGTTGTCAATTTTTTTGTTCTCTATCTTTTTTAAACATGGAAGATAACGAGAGATATAAATTTTGTTGCCACGAGTCTCATCATACGAAAAGGTAGTAAAACTCTCATTCACCTTCCCTTTAATTTCTACACTCGAGAAAAAAAAATCTTCTCTCTCTCTAACTTTAACTCTGTGTATGTATTTATTATAATTTTATTAGTATTGCTTTCCTTTCACTCACACAATTTACTAACTAATGAACGTAAGGCGGAACATCAAAGAACAATATCCCCCCACCATTCTTCCTCCCATTTAGACACTCCAGTCCTTTTTTTGATTGTTATTAACCGCACCATTTCTATCTCTCTCTCTCTCTTTACTTCTCACGAACTTTGTACTCTGTAAATTGTTCTACACTACAGACACAACACCCAAACTCTCTCTGTGGTGATTTTGTTTAAATTATGAGTAAAATTATTATTTTTTTTCCATTATTTCCACCTTCAGCACTATTATTACCTGGTACATGAAATAATATATATTTTTTTTGCAATCTATTTCATATTTAGCATTCCACACGCCTTAATCCTGTCAATGGTTTCAAAAATGTGGGACTATTTTGGGTCTAGTTTTTTTCTATGTATGATGTACGAGTACTTTATAGTAAATTGTACCTATTTAATTTTGTATTTACAATTATAGTTGTTGGAATTTGTAAGGAAATGGGTTGAAATGTACAAAATTCATTGAGTTGAGACTGAGACAATCTTTCTCATTTCATGCAACTACCGGCATTTTCAGTTGACTAGAATTAAACTAAATGATGATATGATGATAGACTAAATAGATAAATTGAGATTGTTATGTAAAAAAAGAGAGATTGAAATCTTGGTCACATTTCATTTTTACAAAAAAAAATCTCATCTCCATCACAGAGCAGAGCACAGCAGAGGCTAGTAGACTAGGACAGATAAAAATGAAGAAAAAATAAAATGACAAGAAAGTTTTATTTGGAGGATGAGTTTCTTTACTATAAAAATATTCATAATTTCCATCTTCCTCATTTTTGACATGACACCAGTTGCCAGTTGAGTACATAAAAATACTAAAAAGTAAACTGGCAAACAAGAAGAAGAAAGTACAGTCGGAGGAGCCAGAACTCCAAAAAGATTTGCCAATTCATTTCTCTTTTTTTATATACATGGAAATTGAAACCAGCCAAACCCTCCCCCAATTCTCCTCCCCATCCCAAAAAAAGTATGTAAAGCAACAATATTATTATGTTTAAAAAAAAACAAGCCCACAAAGTTTACTACTGTGTACATCACATCTCTACAGATAAAAAATATGAGAACAGATGAGGGATAGTTTTACAAGATTGGAAACTCTTTTTTTTTACTAATAATGTTTTATAATGGAAGCCTGATATACAAGCCAATCACTTGGAATATGTAGATTCTCTACATTTAGTACATTAGAGAGAACCACCTCTGGCAAACTGCAGGCCTCTCGCTCTCTCTGCAAATGTTTTGGAAGGAAGACAGACAGGGAACGCATATTTTCATAGGAAGAGGATGGATTGTATTTTAAATAGTGTGTGTGTGGAGATAGACTACATTGTACCAGTAAGGGAGGAGAGATAGAACAACAAAAAAAGTTTGTACATTTATTATAACATTGGGAACCTAACTCTGTCTCTGCCTACCTTATGCCATGCTTGTGTCTGTTCAAGTTTAAAATAGCATTTATATCTTCTTTTTAAAAAACTAGGTGAAGAAACTTTGATAAAAGATAAAGGAGAGAATCCAACTGATACATCTTTTACTCTCTCTCTGTCTCTCTCTCTATCTAAAATACAGTTAGAGAGATTAGAGGGAGTTTTTTCAACTCTAGTTTTCATGTTCTAATTTATAATAGCTAAAATTTTATCTTAAATATGTAGTTAATTATAGTGTCTTCATTTTAACTAATAGGAACACATTGACTATATTTTTTTTATAAATAAAAAGTACACGCAGACACTGTCCTAAGTCAAGAGAGAAAAAAAGTCCAAGAAATTCTTTTTTTGTGTGTGTGTACAGTCTACAGTACAAGTTATTCGTACTTTTAGACTCGAGTCTCGTTAATCGATTTGCATGTGCCAAATAAAATTAATTCCTTGGCCTCAACTCATAAATTTTATTTCAAGTGTGTACACTTTCAACTGACAATTTCATTCCGTTTCAAATTTCCCTTTCAATCTTCATCTCCCATTAGTCTCAATGTTTTTTTTCTTTCCTTTTTTTATACTTTTACTCTTCATTGAACACACACGAGAACTCCCTTAGTTGTAAGTGGGATGACATAAATGTTCTAGATATAAGTAACAATGAGAGTTCGTTTGAAAAAAACCTCAACTTTTTTATAAATAAAAATTCTTCCTCGTCAATATTTATGGGAGTCGTCTCTCTGTCTCTTTCTCTGTCTTCGCGAAGTATAACTAGAGAGACTACACTACATGGAATACGTAACTCTTCAATATTTACATTTGTACCTTCAAGTTTATATATATGTATGTGTATTATGTCAATATATAAAAATTGAGCTGAATCTTTTCTCTGTGCGTCAGAATGTTGTAATAGAGGGAGAGAGAGTTAATACTTTGTCCTACAAGATATTTTTTCTGTGCTAAATATTTATAGACTACGGTCTACACAGTAGTTACGGAGGAAGCTGATGCTGACCCATTTTGTATTAAATGTACATAACACAATATATTGTGTAGTTTTACATGTGATTTTGACTTGGCTGGAGGTTATAGACTTTAACTCATTTTTCTTTTTTTTTACTTGCTCTCTCTCTCTCTCTCTCTCTCTTGTGTCTTTGACATGACAATTGAATTGAACAAGGAAATTTTATTCTAAGATGAACACGCACATAGCCTGAGTCATTTAGTATAATTTGTGTATACGAATCAGCGCACTTTAACTCCTTCCAATGACCCAATCCTTCAAATCCCCTTCCTTTTATAATTACCACACACACTCTACTCTCTCTCTCTCTCTCTGTAGAACATGAACAAAAACAAGAAAAAAATGAATTGAGTTTCCTATTTTATATCCTTGTATACTTTCTGTACTTGTATCTTTTATTTTATTATTAACTTTTTTTTTGTCAACATTTTTTTTTTGCCACGAGTTATTACGTCCAAAAAATTCGACTCATGTTAAATGAAAAGGAAAAGTTTGTCTCCATTGTCATCCAACTTGTCTCTCTCTCTCTCTTGTATAATGTAGACTGTACAAGAAAAAATAAAATAAATTGTACACAGGACAAAAAAAATGATGAGGATGAGTTACTACAAGTAATTGTTGTGCAATACCATGTAAATATAGACTGCGGTTTTTCTCCATCTTTAGACTCATCAAGATTGTACGTATCTGTATGTAGAACTGTATGATTATTTTATAACCTGGAGCTTCTACATTTTTGTAAATTATAAATGCTCAGTTTCATCTCCAATTTACTACAAACTTATTCCTTCTCTCTCTCTCTCTCTTTTCCTTCTTCGTTTTGGACTTGTGTGTGTGTACATAATTTGTTGGCCATTTTTTTCATGGTATAATATTTAGGTAGTTTGATTGTAGTTAAACTTATGTTACAAACTAAAATGTACATGCATACGTTTTGACTCGTGGGGGAATAAAGTTTTAGATATTATGAATATGTACACGGATTTCCGTACTTGTAATATTATAAAACTGTGTTGCAAACTTTTATGCATGACAAGTGAATAACAAAACAAAGGAAACTTGTACAAAAATTGTTTCAGCATGGACTTTATCCTCTCCGTTCTCTCATGGTTCAACTCCCAAACATTATCCTTTAAATATAAAAAAAACCAGTCTCAATGACTGCTACAAGAAGAAGACTTACAAAAATAATTAATTCTCAAATTAAATACCGCGTCTCAAAATTATTACACAAATCATCATTTTTTATGCAACCCTCAATGTCCTTTAGATTTATTCAAGCACAAGCTTCTCTTTTTCCCGTAAAATGTAGGACAATTTAGTTGTGCAAAATTTTAATTAATTAATTATGCATGATAAATTCAGTCACCTGGAACTCTCTCTCTCCGTCTGTGTCTGTTCTTGAAAAGATAATTTGATAATTAATTTCTTGATCAGTTGTCTAAAATTCTTAAAAATTTTCATTTCAGATTTTTGCGTATAATTTTTTATTGCTATGTGGGTCAATAGTATTCAATGACTCAAGGTAATTTTTTTTGAGCAATGTCTAGAGTTGAAAACAAAGATAAATGAGGAATTAAAAATAAAGTCGTAAATATTTATTCTTTTCAATGACAAAAGAAAAAACTATTTTTGTCCTCTACAGAAAAAAGTTGCTCCATCATTAATTTTAAAATTCTTTTGACTGCAATTCACAAATCAATGAGCCATCATTTTAAACATTGAATAGAATTTTTTTTTTCAAATAAAAAAAGATATTCAATATTAGTGGAGTTGGTGAACCAATGAATTTTTTTAAAAATATATTTTCTTTTAAAATATTTGTGTGGGTACATGTTAATTAGAGTGAATTGTTTTTTTTTAGTTTTGACAAAAATTAGTAGAACATTTCAAGAAAACGTGTGGAATAAAAAGTAGGGAATCAATTGTCAAAGATTTAGAGATTTACTTTATCTCTTACAGTTGAAAAAAAAGGAGATGACGGTGCATTTAAACAAGAGCCATTGCTCTGTCAATCCTGTTGACAGATCTTCTTTGAACTAATCTGCATAAAAAACAACTCAAAATCTCTCTCTCTCTCTCTCCTCGTGTAAAATGTCCAGGAAATTGAGACTGGATATAAATCTAAAGTTCATTCGCACCGACATTTTTTTACAAGTCAAAATGTGTCAATTACATTTGTACAAAAAAATAGATAATAAAATTGTACACAATTTTGACTAGAATTTATTTAACTAACACAAAATAAAGATAACTAACTACAGACAGACAAAAAAATGAAATATTATTTACCTCCTTCCTCTGTCAACATTTTATTTAATTTTTTTGTCAGATTATTTAGTTAGAAATTATTGGGGTTTGGCCAATGAAATGTCAATGATGTTAAATGTTAGTATATCATTTTAAAATGTCCTTGATATTTTTTTTATTTAAAAAAGGAGACAAAAAAATTCAATATAAAAATTCTTGTTAAATTGCATTCAATTTATTTTTCTCTCCAAAACACAAGACACAGTAAAACAAACTCACCCTTGATTTTTCTAGTTTTTAGTTCACTTGCACTTGTTCTATATTTATATACTCTCCTAATTTTTATTCAGAATAAACTTTGTTAGTGTTGCTCCAAAAAACATTTTTATTCAAGTCAAAGAAACCTTTTCCTTGTTGAATCTTGTCGTCGTTCACTTTTTCTATTTTATTTCTTTCAATCTCCTCCTACTCGTAACATCATCAACAAGTTGACTTTGGAAAATAAAGTCACTGAAAAAAATCACAAGAGTTGCACGTACTCCTTCAAAGCTCCTCCAACATCACAATGAACCTTTTTTTGAAATTTCTCTTACATAGAAAAGTCACAAATTTAAGAACAATGGAGAGTCAACGTAGACGACGAACGAAAAAGACAAAAATTTGTGAAAAACTATTGCACAAAATTTGGTCTATATATTTGTAGAATTGACAAAGAATTTAATGAAAAAATATTTTGTTCAAGACAAAGTTTCTTGACTGACAAAGTTATGAATTTACTGGGCTCGAAAAACGTGTTTGGCTCAATCTGTCTCTATTAGGAAGGTGGTGAGGACAAAGACAAGAATAAGATTTATCACCACAACACACGGCCACAAAAACAGAGACCATTTATTCTTAGCAAAGTTGCAGGAGAGACTCACAGTTGGCTCAAAAAGACTGGATGCACCAAAACAACAAAATACTTGTGTCTCTATGACTTGTGAAAATCTTGCCCCGATCTACACAAACTCACTCCTCACTCTGTACTCACATCGTCAGTACACCTTGTGTGTGTGAGTGTATTTACTAATATATGAGAAGAGGATGCAGCTGAGAAACCTTTTTTTTCTTATATTTTTCACCACCAACTACCTACCACCCGTCCTCTCTCTCTTGTGTGCTACCTCGACTGCATCATCGATGCAGATTTTTTTAACTGCAGTCTGAGTCTGCTCTACAGACCGTCAAGTTGGGAGGATGAGGATGAGGCCCAGAGATTCATGAGATGAGAGAGGAAATTGAAGACGACATGGTGAGGTAGACAAAATAAATTTTTTGGGCATTCCCAATTTTTCACTGAGAATAAAGTGTGAAAATTATTTTTGCACTGCATACTCGGTACTCGCCTCTATAAAAGAATGAGAGGGGTAGAGATTTTACAATGAATAAGAGATGGAATTGTTAGATATAAATTTTCCCTTCATTGGAATGGAATGGACCAACTCTCTCATTCCCTCCAATTTTCCAATCTCCAATATACTCTCTCTCTCTGTGAATACACATAGGAAAAGGTAATAACATTGTGCACTTGAGAACAGAGTAATAAAAAAGAGCTAATCGTGAGTCGTCGACAGTAAAAGTGGATGACCTGAATGGAATAAGCTTGAAAATTTAAACAAGGCACTTAAAAAACATTGTGAATGAGTAGTACGACTACAGAAAAGTCGTTTTCTTCACTTCTCTCTCTCTTTCTCTCTCTCAATCCCATTTCGTCTACATACACAGTACAGTAGTAGTACAAGATTGGGAATCATAATAAAAATAAAGGAACCAATAAGCGTATTTAAGAACCAACTCCCGTTTATACCATTTCATGCAAAAATCATAACTACTTTTAATTTTTTTTGTTAGCAAACAAAAGTGAGAAGAAGGGAATTGGCCAAACTCGAAGAGAGAATAAATCTTTCATGTACAAATGTGTACACTTGAAAAATTGTCCTCTATAGAATTATTAATGAATAGAATATAAAAAAAATGTGCTCAAGGTGTATCTCCACGTTCAGTGTAAATGTACAACTTTTTTTTTTGATGAAGCTTGATCAGATTTCCTCTGGCTTTATTGGTTAGAATGATGACGAGAGAAAAAAAATCTATTTAGTAGATTGAAGATGAGGAGAGAGATGAGATGAGAGAGAGAGAGAGTTTTAAAGAGAGGAGAGGAATTGTAATTATAGGCAAAAAAAAGTTTGGATGAAAAGGAAACATGCGGTAGATTGTGGATTGAGTCCAACACCCAATTAAACACCTCAGTCTGACCCCAAAAAGAATCCATAATTGACATATATATCAGTTAGTCAGTTTGCATTGTGGTAGTTCTTTCCGCAAAACCTACTTTTTCAACATCATGGTCCTATAATTCCTGTAGGTTCTACAGCTCAACCAACATTATATCCGTATACTTGTGTACTCGTGTACCGTAAGAAAACCGACAAGGTGACAAAGATTTGTAGTTTGTACCTTCGACATGTCCAATTTACTTTACTACTTGTGTTAGAATAACCTCCAGTAGAGTAAATACAAGAGACCATGTTTTTTACATTAACCTTATTTCCAAACCTCGTGTCTTGACTTTTGTGTGTACACAAAAAAAACCTCGATTCATAATTTTAGTCAAATAGCCCATATAATTTTTAACATGGTGACAAGCCCCTCTTTTTTATTTAGCTACACAAAAAAATTAATCTGGATTAAACAATCTGATTAATAGGAACTGTGTATAACTATCTGTACTGGTACATACATTTGTATGTATGATAAAAAAAATCAAAGGGGTTGTCATTAAGTTGAGTCTGAATGCCAACAAAACCATGAAAATAATGATTTGTGGCTGAAGTTCCAACATTGATCAATATCCTCACTAGTAATTCTTCAGACAAGACACATATAAAAGGAGAGCTTAACCCGTCCATTGAGGATGGAAGGAAGCCTATGGGAAAAATCCAATTTGGCTTCTTCTTTTGTAAACTTTTTCTCTCTCTACAAAGTAAAGTTGACAGCCGCTGCCATGTCTATATGGCTCCATTGACTTGATGGACAGGATTTGGCACATATGCTACTGCACTATACGTTCAATTTGAATTGAAGGCGAAGACAGAAGCCCAATTAAAAAAACTGGTGGCGATTCATAATAAAACCATTCAGTCAATTTTGTTTCTTCGTAAAGAGAGAGAGAGAGAATTAAATAAATTACGCAGGGGTAGGGGGGACTATTAAGACATTGAAAATTTAATCACTACACGAAATATGCATTTATAAAGGACTATAAAAAATGTCTCGTATAAAGAAATTGACTCGTTGGATTGGTGAGTGAATTATTCACTTATTTTACATGTGAGACAGTTGCACTCATCATGGAATGGCTCTTCATTAGAAACTTTTCCCGAAAGAAATATTCAAGAAAAAAAAAAAATTTACGATCTAAAATGACTTCCCCTCGGTTTAGTTTAACCCTCCTATATTTTTGTCATCGTTAATTTAATGTAGAATAAATTTAACGTCTATATATAGATGTCTACTTTATTTATGTAATAAGTAGTAGGAGTTTTTTTGGGTTGAAAATTGTAGATTATACATAATTTTTGAAAAATGATGAATGAGAAAATTGTTGGAAAAATATTAAATTAAAGGTCATAAATTCTCCAGAGACTTTAAAAAAATGACCTTGAGTTCTCAACTTATGCAATAATATTTTATTATGGTCATATTTTGTTATAAATTTAATATTAAAAAAACACAGAATTAGATCATCATTTAGGTGAGGCACACCTCCAAAAGAGATAAAAATGGGGAATACGACCGTTTTGGGAAATTTTATCCCAGAATATTTAACACAGACAAAAAAAAAGAAAAAGAAACCCGCCTGGTTTTCATGTAAACATTTCATTTTGGCAGATGTGTAAATTTTCCATTTCCCCTAAAAAAACATGGCAAGTACTCGTATATGCGTCTTTGAAATTTTTTTTTGGATCAAAAAAAGTTTACAAATGGTGCATGCGGCTAATTACAATGTAAACTTGTAAGTTTACAAGGTATGAGGTGTACTGAATAAACTTGTGTAAAATATCAATCAATTTTGAAATATAATTTAAACAGTTCAAATAAACTACAGAGTTAAGTTAACATTCAATCAAGTAGTCATACATGTAGAGGTAGAGAGAGAGAAATGTATCAGAAAAATTATATTGCACACTTCATCTCACCACAGACGGCAGTCAAAGAGGGACGTGAACCACTGGATGATGGAGATGAGGACAGTCAGGGGGCAACGTCTTATGTAAGGTCCTAGGGACCTTGATTAAGCACCTCTCCCAGGGACCTTAATGTAGGTCTCAGACTTTGAATAAGGCCCCAAGAGCTTTATTCAAGGTCCTTCGAGGTTTTTTGAAAAGGTCAGTCACAGGTCAAGGGATAGGGCCTTGGTTTAATTATAGAAATGTGGCCAAGGGGTTTCTACATCCATCTAAAGTGCACATTCAATTTTCTAATGACAATGTCCAGAGTTAATTGCAATTAACTAACCTTAGGACTCTCAACAAGGTTCCTAGGACCTTAGTGAGTATTCCTGGTGGAGGACCTTTCTCAGAGTCTCTGGGACTCTTGCCAAGTTCCTAGCAAAGTTTAGGTGGAACATATGCATTTTCAAGCTAACTTTGCTAGGAACTTGGCAAGAGTCCCAGAGACTCTGAGAAAGGTCCTCCACCAGGAATACTCACTAAGGTCCTAGGAACCTTGTTGAGAGTCCTAAGGTTAGTTAATTGCAATTAACTCTGGACATTGTCATTAGAAAATTGAATGTGCACTTTAGATGGATGTAGAAACCCCTTGGCCACATTTCTATAATTAAACCAAGGCCCTATCCCTTGACCTGTGACTGACCTTTTCAAAAAACCTCGAAGGACCTTGAATAAAGCTCTTGGGGCCTTATTCAAAGTCTGAGACCTACATTAAGGTCCCTGGGAGAGGTGCTTAATCAAGGTCCCTAGGACCTTACATAAGACGTTGCCCTCTGACTGGAGGATGGTTTGTAATCAAATTTGTATCACTCCTTTAATAGTCATGGGTAATGTCTATGATTCAGAACTTCATCTTGTTTCTACTACACCTTCTTCCATGTATTTCCTACCTTGCATATCTTCATCTCTATTATTTAAACTCTCTTCCTCTTTCAACCTTACAGATACTACTATACTACAACTATTAAAATGGCTAATGTGTACAATTTACAATTGACTTTTTTTATTCAATAGTTTTGTAGTTACATACAAATATATATAAAGAAAAATAGAACAAACAAGATAATTAATTTTATTGGGTTTGAGGGTAAACCTCATACAAATACTGAGAGAGTAATATAATTTAACCACTGTGATGGCCACTAAAAAAACATAACTTTGTTTTTTTTATAACTACAAACTACAACTACACACTTTAATATAAATTGTGGCTATATAAACTCATGTATGAGTATCAATGAAAAAAAACGTTTTATGTTTTTTATGTATATAGGCCAATGACAGTTATGGATCAATTTTTTTTTAAAAACATTGCTCCTTTTTTATATTTTACTACCAATATTATTCCCAATTGTTTAAACTTTTCCTTCAAGGCTTTTTAAATATGAAGGCTTGTAAAAAATTGTGAGACAAGATTGTAACTTTTCAATTGACTAATTATTGTTTGTTTGTCTGTATAGTTTTTTTTGACAAAGTAAAATTTTGAAATAGTTAAAATGTCTCAAGAATTTTGAAATAGTTAAAATGTCTCAAGAATTTTGGACTAAATATAAATTCTCGTGTGTAATTCAACAATTCAACCTACCATGCAAAATTATATGCTCAACCTCATGGCTATGTAAACACAATTAAAAAAAACCCAAAAACTTGCTTCCCTCCTACTTAAATTACAAACCCATGTCTAAATTCTTTTTTAACATTGTACAAAGTCTAACGATAAGTTGATTGTTAAATGGCTTGAGAATTTTGTGGATTTGTTAGTTTAAGTTTATAAAAAAAATTGATGATGAAAGTGTGCCGTTTTATCTTTTTTTTGCAAATATTTACTCTTTTTTCCGTGTATCTGTACTTGACGTATAAAAAGATGGATTTCAACACAAAAATCTCTCAACTGACAACAAAAAAAACTGTTATTGTTTTTATATTTTTTGCATAGAAGGAAATATTTGGGACTGAGACTGACAACGAGCGTGTCACTTTGAAATGATTTCAATCAGTTTAACTGGTTCACATCATTATTATAATTTGAATATATTTTAATTTTTTTGCATTCTCATGATGATGAATACAATTATGAAAAAAAAATCTTTTTGAAACTTTAGCACATAATAATACACAAAAAAAGAAGATGAACGAGGGAACACACACACAAAAAACATGAGACAAGTGAGCAGAGTCGGATGTTTGTTGTAAAAGGGACGTGGATTTTGAACGAGATAATAAGTTTAGGAACAAAGTAATGTGTGTAGTTAGTATGATAGTTAATAAAAAAAATTAAAATTAAAGAGTAAGAGGAAATTCTTTCATTACTTGGTCGTCACGCCATGTTCTTGTTCTGAGTGCAGTTTTTTGTATCAATAAGTTCTAATTTTCATTCAATAATTTTTCCAATTCATGTTTAATTAGTCAAAAAAGGTGCAGTTAGTTGCTCCATATAATTAATCAAATTCCATCTCTTTTGAACATTTCTCTCTCTCTCTTTGATCTCTTGCCAAATTTGTCAGCTCAAATTTCTTTTGAATTTGTCTATTCTCTAAAAAGTGTAATACTACTCCAAAAAAGATTAGCTGAGTGTAGGTACATGAAACAGTTTTATTTTTTCCAAATCAAATTATATTTGTTCTCTAATCCTTTTATTAAAAAACAAGAAAAAGGAAAACAAAGATTGAAGGATGTCTGCAAAAGAGAGAGAGAATTGTCAGGATTTTTAAAGAATGACAAAAGAATAATAATACGGCTTGATATTTATAAGACTTTGAATTAAATTATTATGCGTTATCTCAACTGTATAAAATAGGAACCAGAAGCTCAAAATTGAAGCTGCTCAACTTTGTGAGAAATTTAATGAGCTTTTGGGCTGTGACTGTGACACTATAATCTGTATAAAAAATATATGGTATTTCCATATAACACTAAATAAACTAAAAGTCATCGTCCTAAAGGAATAATAAGAGATATGTGCATTCATTGCAAAATATAACAAAAAAAAAAGAATTGAAAATGAAAATGAAAAGAGAGACAGGAAAGAGTTGAGACAGGTGAAGTTTTTTTGGAACTCTCACCTTTAATTATTACAAACGTCAAAGAGAGTCAAAGTCTCCACCTTCTTGTAACACTCTACAAGGCTCATGTGATTAACAAGTTCATACAATAATAATTTAAATCTCTACTTCTACTTACATACACATAAACGCCTTCAATATAATCATTGCCCTCATAAATATGTAACCACACAGGTAAAGTATCATCTCTCTCTCTCTCTCTCTCTCTCTAATGTTCTGGTCTCCTTGATTATGATTATGCCAAGGGGAGTTTGAGTTTGACCACTGATAACATATCAATGTCAACATATCATTCATCATTACAGAGATACAGAGCTTTACTTTTACTCCAGTTCCATTTTTTAAATTATTAAATTATTTCTCTCTCTCTCTCTTAATTTTGTATACAGACTGGGAAATTTTTTTAATTGTAGATCTCTTAACCATCAACTTTTATTTTATTTTTAAATGTTATCTGTAGAAATGAGGTGAAATCATAACAAAAAAAATGTGTGTATTGATTTTGAGACTAGAATTGTAGTTTATATTTAATATAATTTAAATTTAACAAGTAATATTCATTATTATTATCACTAAGTAGTAGACAAAGATAAAAATTATGGAGAAAAGAATAAATTAGAAAATTCACAATTTAAAACAAGTTGATTGTCTCACTAAACACAAGATGAGTTTCTGACCTCTCAATGTTAACTCTATTGTCTCTCTCTTGTCAAGATTATTATAACATGTTTTGTATAATTGTAAAAATATTTATTTATTATTAAGTCTGCTCTGCTTTCTGCATATAATGTTTTCCATTTTCAAAATTGTTCATTAAAACAAAAACTTAAGTCTGACAGAGTAGTAAAAAACTTAATCTATTTATAACTTTTTTTTTTCTTTTTTTTTTTGATTCAACTGTAGAAAGGGAAGATGAACAATTATCTTATAGTGATACGGATCTGACATAGAAATAAATAATAATTTTCATAATTAAAAATACTTGAAAAGGGTGTCAGCATTTAAATTAATATGCTGATGTATGCGTAGAAGAGCAAGTAGAATACAAAACCATTGTCAATGTTAAGACAATGTTGAATTCTTATTCTATTCTCAAAGTCAAAGAATTCAGTGACATTTCAATCTCTCTCTCTCTTTCTTTACTGTCATAATTTTAGTGATACAATTTTCTTTCTCTGTTGGAAATGAAAAGGACAAATTTTGAAAAAAATATTTTATGAATGGAGTTAGATGCAGGGCAATGGCCATCCTCAAGGAGACTGAGGATGAGTGGGAGGGTGTACTATACAAAATTTTATTTTATTTTACATTCATAATTCTAAAGGAGCGTAACAAGAAAATCCGTGACAATGGTCACACGCTCTAAATTTCTTGTTGGAAATTGTGACGTCGTTGATATTATTTCTTGCTACTTTACTCCTCCTCTTCTTCAACTACTCGTATAATACTTTTTTTAAAGGATTGTTAATCATCAGTCTTTATTTACCAAAAGCTATTTATCTCGTTGAGGAAACTTACTCTCTATGATTCCAACAATGAGAAAAATGTTTGTTTTTTTGGTGTAAAAAATTTCAAGATTATCACGGCTTGTCATGAACTTTAAGTAGCAAGTACCTTCAACTTTAAACTTTTAATTCAAGAGACAATTTCTACGGGCAGAAAGCCCACTTTTATAATTTTGGTGATCATAAAACGGATGATGATTTAAATTCTTTTGAGTATTACATTTAGTAATCATTATCATTATAACTATTAACCATCTTGCGAAATTTCTCATGATTAAAGTCATTTTTTTATAAATTAATCTCACAGAGAGAGAGAGAGAGTGACTACCTTAATTTTTTAAATAATAAAATATATTTTACATGGTCTAATGATTTGTGGTGATGAAATTGTTTATTATAATTAGTAAAAAAAATATTATTATTATGCAGAAGAGGTACTAAGATTTTTTTAATTAACATTTTATCAATACCATCTCTTTAATAAAACATATAAATATAATAAAGAAAATCTCTTTTTAGATTCTAGTCTTTTCAATTCATGTGAAATTTTTTTGTGGTTTATTACAACTACAAAAAATAAATGAATATCAAGACAAAAAAATACATATAAATGAATTTTTTAATGAGACAAATTTTTTGCAAAATAAAATATATTACTTTCTCGTATCTAAAGCCTGTAAAAAATGTTTTGTATAACCTTCAAAAAAATAGAGTTAGTCATATTGCGAATATTAATTTCATCTAGCAGCTGTTAGTGTCTCGATGTATGATAAAATATTTTCTAGGTTATTTTTCTTTTAACACAATCTTCATTTCAATGTCTTGAGAATACCCATACATACCCCCCTCCTCCTCCCTCGTTGGTGGTTATTTGACTTTGTGAATATTTTGAGGAGATGAAACAGGTGTGTGGAACTTTAAAAAGAGTTTTTTTTTGTATTTATGCACATGAATTATTTACCTTGCAAAATTTTACAATAACCACCATGTGCTCCTTCATCTTTTTTAAATGTTGCACACGATGTACATGAACATTGACCATTAAATGGGGTGACAAAGAGAAAAAAAAGTAAACTAGATCCTCAGCACGAATTCTCATCTCTCCCTCCTCTTCATGATGGACAGTTGAAACAAGAAAACTAGTCATGAAATAAGTCTAAACAAGATTAATAAATTAGAATCTAATTTTGAATATCCCCCATGTATAATTTTAGATGAAGGATATATTCAAATACCATTATTTAAATAATTTGACCAATTTTAGTTTAATTTTAACTCGTTTTATCTGTGCTGCACAGATAAGTATTTGTACCGGTAAAAGGAATTGCAATTTGTGATAATAAACCAAATATTGTGCTCATTATTTTAAACGTCAAAATTTAACTAAACTCTTTTAAAGTAAATTCAAAGTCAAAAAAATATGATACAATTATCTCATCTTTAAAAATAATTTTAAACAAGGTTCCCCATTTTACACCGTCATAAAATTGCACAAGAAAAAACTTTTATTTTATTAAAGTTAATAAGTGCAAAATTTTGAGGTGCATGTCCCACATCCCATAAAAGTCTCACGTGTCTCGTCTCCCGTAAAATGACATGTGTTGTCCATTCGGACTAGAGTTAGGCAAACAGAAAAAATCTTTGTTCAACATTATCAAAGATGAAATCTCATGTGTGATGTAATTTCAACTTGTTCATGTTTTTTTTTTATAAATAAGAAATATGCAGCACATCCTCATTTGATGCCATCTCTTCATCTTCATCTAGATAGAAAAAAAATCGTACACCACGATATGGTTGCGGTAAAAAGAGTCCTTCGTGAGAATTGAGACGGAACAAAAAATTACACCTGCTCTCCATTTAACTTACAATCAACAGATTACACCCTTCAGTCAGTCTGAGTATTTATGTGCTGACAAAATAAATAATCCCTTCATTCCAATTCCATGGTCACTCGGTCATTTTGACTCTCAAAAAAAAATTTCAGCCATTGTAATCTCTGTCTCTCTCTCTCTCTCTAGCTTCTTCCTTCTATTCAGCGCAATTTATTCTCAATAATTATATAGTCTCTTCATTAAAATCTCCGTTACTGTTGTACAAAAGTACAGATATTTAGACGTACAAAAAAATGGTTCCCAATTACAAATTACGACATGGGCTTGTACCACTTTATTTTATACGGGGGACAGGAGACAAGCATCAATCAACATATATTCACTCATTTCGCCTGTAGGGTTACTCCACTGATCAGTCCTTCAAAATTAGGAGGATACAGATTACAGGTGAGGTGTATATGTACAATTATAGGTATGACATTTTTAAAACTTGTTAATATTTTTCCATCTCCATCACAAAAGACAAATTTGTCCGCTTTCTACTATAAATCCTAAAATTCAATTTAAATGTTGACAATTTGAACCACTTCCTTTTTTTAAATTGTCAAATTAAATTAAATTGAATTTTTTCTATTTAAAAAGAAAATAGCTATCAATAGTGTAGTCTAGTCTTTTTTTCAAAAAAATTTACCTTGAGAGTTTCCAATCGACTAATGAGAGCAGATTTGATTCTTTTCATGAGGAATACTTTTTTTTTGACCACGAATAAAAAATTCAATTAATTTTCATTTCAAGAGGAGCGTCTCTAACAAGATAAAATTAAACAATGAGCTATTGACGATAAATTATAGAGTCAATAAATTTCTTTATAAATGCTCTATTAATTTAATAATAATTTCCTCTCAAACCCATACTTGTCAATACATGCCGATGCCGACCAATCTAATTCCAAGTTGAATAAATAATAGTAAATTATTTATTGGGATGCACGCGAACCATTGTCAAGATTCTCTTGACTTTTATCCAAAATATTCCATCGTATTTACTTCACTACGTCAGTACTATGTGCAAAATAAAAAAACAAGCCACGGTTAAACTTGAATATAGTGCAAATTTCATTGACTTTTTTTTCAGTACTGAATAAAATGAACCATCAAGTTGTGTAGTAATTTTTGCAAAGCAAATAAATAATATATTCAGTCATGGAATCTTCCATAGAATTTTGTGCGCAAAAAAATATATTATACGTAGTTATTCTCCTCTCTCTTATATTTAACTACCCTGACATTTAAAGACAAGCCTGTGTGTGTATGACGTACGCAAAAATAATTACTGTATAGATAAACCAACAGGAAGGAACATGGGAGTTAACTGTCACTGCCATGACTGGACAATGTCAGCCCTCCTTCACCTCCTCTCTGTTATCTCCCAAATGGAATACATTAACTTTCTGCTAAATTTGTTTACTTCGCTAATGTATCTTTTGATCTCAAGATAAATGTGCTTTCAGTCTTGAAAGAAATTTTCCTTGAGAAAAAGTTGCATAAAAAATGGTCTTGTCAATCAATATCATTCAAATTGGGTAATATTATTGGAAATCGATGCCAAAATGACCCACCGTCCTCCTGTTATTTGTGAATTTCATTCAATATTTAAATGACAAGAGTTTAATGGAAGGAGGCTTTTTGATCATTTCTTGCAAATATGTCATTGAGAGTCATGCAATATAGCTCAAATTACGTGAATACAAATAAGCCCCTCCTCCTCCCGTATAATAATACCTATAAAACTAGTCTTAAACTAAATTATATTGAAAAAATGTTGGTTCGAGACTAATTTAATCATGAAAATGCATCATCACTTAGGTACTTGAAAGGTAAAATTTTTTTCTTTTGTAGTTTAAGGTATTAGAGTTTAACTATGTGAAAACTTAAATAGCCAAAGCGAGGGGGAACCTCCATATAATGTGTAGTTTTCAGTTTGTGAGAATTTTGATACATTTTGTGATACACATTTTGTAGGTAGTCGGTAATTCATTCACAGAGGACAGATATAAAAAAAAGGTTTGGGGATAAAATTTATTTCGTCGATGCGTTCCCCTTCACGCATCTCTCTTCTACTGACCTTGAATGATCATCTCGGAGAGACTGTCTCTGTAAATGTTGGTGAGGGAAAAAAAGTGTACCTATACTAAAAATATAAAGAGACGTGATGCTATTGTTACAACATTTTCCATTTTAATCATTGCGAGACTCCTCGATGAATATAAAAGAATTACCCCTCTAAATTTTTTTTGTTGACTCACCACGGAAAATTTGTGTATTCAAGAATTGTTGCATAAATTCTTTTTTTTTCTCTTTGTTTTGTACACTTATTCCAGAAACTTAAATTTCTTAATAACTTAACTTGATCAAGTTAACTGATAAATACATTACTTGAGACTTTTGAATTAATTTCCTCTTTGTCTCTAAATTTTGAGGAACTATGCTAAAATGAATTTAATGTATCAAAACTAGAATGAGAAAGATGGGAGAAAAAAATAGGCTTGATTTTTTAATTAGTAATTAAAAGTGAGAATCTGATAACTGAAAAAATGTAGCAGCTCACTGGTTAGTTTAATTATTATACAAAAAAAACATTTTTTTCTATTGTATTCTAGTTATGTAAAGTCTACCAGACCACAAAAATAATCATGTCATAATAAAATATAAAAAATCTTGAAAATTCTTCACATTAAACTTCCGTTCGACATTGAATTGTTCCATTGCAAAAAAATTTATCTTTTTTTCCTAGACTTGTTACTTAAAAAGAGTATTAAGTTGAGAGACCACAAAAAGAGTAAGAAATGGAAACCAAAACAAAAAAAAACCAATTGAGTGATCAATACCACAAAGAAAAATCCTCCCAAGTTTATTTGATGAACAGACGTACATAATATCTACAGACAATTATACTTCACCTGTACAGAATGTTATATATATATAATATATATTGTATGCAATAAATTAGTACAGTTGGACTAAACTTCCTAGATTGAAAATGGATATATAAAAAAATAAAATATAAAGAGGGAAAAAAAGAAGTATATGAAATTTATGATATAATGAGAGAGAGAATTTGGAGCAAAGCCATTTTATTGTAATAGACAATGTAGTGCATTAACTGTATATATGGTTAGTGCCGTATTATGATTGATTGTTGTTGCCACTACCATGTTTTTTTTGTAGTTAGTGAGGGTGAGCATTTAATTCGACTAAAACTTGGATGCCAACAGACAGTCGACAGAGAGAGAATGAAGACTGTGAGAATGAGATTACATACAAAAAAGTATCGTCCAATTTAAAATTGCCCTTGCCAATGGCACATTTTCACTTAAAAACTTCCTTTGTTAATTAAGACTCGTGTCAGAATATGAGAGTACCTGTACAATGCTCCTGGACTTAATAATTTGTGCATGCAGATTTAAATACAGATATTCTCCATTAGTTTCTTCTCCTACATTTTTTTGTTGTACAGAAAAACAAGAGCTCATTTAGCTTGTCAATTTTTATATTGTGACTCTGAGTCAAGTCAAGTGTCTTGCTTTTATCAGAAACATCACAAAAATTTAACGTCTCCCATCCCATGTACCTTGTAACTTCCTTCTGTGCATGTTCTCCCGAGAAAATAAATGTCAAATGTAAATAGTCGTGGAATGTCAAGTGATGGAGCATGTGAGAAATGTCAAGTCAACATTTTTCTTCCCTCTCTCTCTCTCTCTCTCTCTCTTGGGTTGTCTCAAGAGCCATGTTTTTTGTCATCAAAATATTCCCACGAATTCTCAAGTCCGTGGACACACAAAAGACCAGTCCAGTGAGTTGAGGAGCTCAAAGAGAAATTTTTTAGAGATAGCATCAGTAAAAATAAGACACAAAAAAAAGTTGACACTCAACTCTATACTCTGTACTCTGTCTCTCCTCTACAATGAGACTAATGATGAATGAAGGCAAATCTATGAATATATTATATATAATATATATATCAAATTAATTTGCATACGAGAAGATGGGTGACAAAACCAGGAGCCATTGACAGTAGCAAAGTTGTGATAGCTGATACACAAAACACATGACAAAAAAAACACTTAGCACACACTCACTTGTTTGCATAAATATCTGTACACACAAACTTAACTGTAATATTAATAAATAATAATCTTTGTTATGATACTTGAACAAGTCCTTAGTCATTAGTCAGGTTTTAAAAAATTGTGTAAATATTCTTCTTCTTCTCGTTAATTAGCATTATTTTTCTACAATGACAATAAAATTAAATTTCAACAAAATAATATTTAATATAAAGATCAAAGTACATATCTTAAATTGCATGTATTTTTACATATATGTGTTCATATAATTTTAAAGCAATTTGTTGGAGTCTCAAACTTATTTTTAAATGACATTGAGATGGAAGTTTAAATAGTCAATAAAAAAAAGAAATATATTTCTTGTGTATAGATTTCATGTTGTAAAAAACAATTTTAAGTAGGTAATTTAAATAATAGATTTTTCATGTACTAGTAATATATTTCTAAAAAGTATCATTTGGTTAAAGAGCTTTTTGGAATAAATGAATAAAATTATTGAGTATCCTCAACAAATTCTATTTTAAAAGTATTATACAAATTATTCAAATAAAAAAAATACGTTGATTCAATTTTCCTCAAAAACATATTGTACGGACACAAAAGAAGTTTTTATTAACTAAAGGTACTTAATAAAAAAAAGTTAACCACTTGAATGAGGTAGTCGTGTGAATATTCTCCATGTAGACAATGAAGAAGAGTGGAAATATTGACAAGTGGTAGTCCCAAAAATTTGTTTTGTTCAGAGTAAAAAAAAACTTTGTAATATTATTTCATATCACATCATCATTGTGTATTTGACAATGAGTGATAATTTGCAAGTGAAATGAAGGTGCACACTGTACACTACTGTAAGTTTACAGTGTACACGAGGAGGAATATTAAAAGTAAAATAAGCAGAAGGCCATGGAATAATTTGTTAATTTTATGACCAAATATTCTCATCATGTACTTAAATACAAAAAGTAGTCTCTCTTTTTAGATAAAAGTCACTACAAATAAAATAACTTTATAGGATTTTCTTTAAAGAATCTAAAATAAAACTTAAATTAAATTTCAAATAAAATTTTTTATATTTATTCTTACCTTATTCATTCTCCTGTCCTCATTTAAATACAATCTATTACTCGTCGCTAGCATCATTGTGAGTTCAATTTGATGAGAATAAAATTTATAAATAAAAACACATTTTCTTCATCCGATACGGGAGTCCAAGTAAATTCAATTTTATAAATCAAGGTTTTCAAAATCGAGTCATTCAAGCTAGAGAAACTTTATAAAAAAGACACTTGGACAAAATAAAGTTGTTAAAACTTTATAGATCACTTTAATAAAAATTCAATTGTACCAAGTCACGCAAAAAAAAAGTTTCCTGTTGATCCTTCTTGTCTCTCCCACACACACGGGGGAATATTTTTTGTATTTACAAATCAATTTTATTCTAAAACTAATTCTTTTTTTTTGTAAAAGTATCACAAGACACTGAAAGCTTCCTTTTTGTTTGTGGGGTCCAAGAGAAAGAAAAGTGTATCACAAAAAAATTGTCATTTTATCCAATGACCACTTATCCGTCTGGGATTGTGTTCTTCAGTTAATTTTTTTTTTGCAAAGAGTTGAAAATTTTGCACAGAAACTTTTGTCTGAGAGAAGAGACAAGTGGAAAGAAAGTAAGGAGAATGAGGCCTCAACATAAGACACTCACATTGTGATTCACTGAAAAGGAGGGAATCCTGTCTACCCTTACATTTTACATCCAAAGGCTTTCTTGGGTCTCTCTATAAGAGAAAATATATTCCTATACTCTCTCTCTCTCTCTCTCTCTATTCTTACCCGAGAAAAAATCAATAAAGTGGTGAAATTTTGCACAAGCGCTCCATTCAGTCTCACACAATCCAGGGTCATTCTGCTTCTTCAACCAAGTGAATGACAACTCATGTAACATGCTCGACTCCTACATGAGAGTACATTTTCGGGTAGAAAAACAACTCAATTTTCTGAATTTTTGCCAGAGACACAAAATAAAAATTCTTCTACTTATGTTTTTTTTGTTGTCCTCAGTCACACACGCACCAATGATTTATTTTTTTCAGATTTTAATCCAGTTGGCTGGATATTTTGACATACATACGAGATACGAAGGACCTAATACAAAATGTATAAAAAGATATTTATTTTGGTATGGTGTTTATTGTCTCGGAAGAATCTTTGTCTGGGGAATGAAGAAATACACAAGAGACGTTTTTTAAAAAATAAGATTGTTAGCTTGAGTTAAATTTATGGTAGTAGTTATTTGATAACATTCATGATGTACAATAATAAATTTTTACAAGAATTGGAGAGGTCAGTGGCTAGAAAGAATAGCTCAAGTGTGACATTATGAGTCTCACATGGGGACTGCTTTGCTTTTGCTCTGTGTCTGGTGGGTTGTACACACGCGGAATTAATGTAGAACAGACAAGAGAGGAAGAGGAGAGAGATGTGAACTACTCAACAAGTCGGGAAAAACTACGGGGCTAAGGTAGAAAAATGTTTTTCAAAAACATACACACACACCTGCAATCCTTTCAATGATAATTATGAACAGGTGAATGTTGAGGGATACGCTGTGTTATTTGATACGCTTGTAGAGGAGAGCTACTTGCTACTTGTGTGTGTGGTGTGCTAGTGAAATAAATGCTACAATAGATTTTTTCTATAACGTAAATAATATCTAATCTTCAAGTATACTAAATACACGGCGTATAAATTGTGTGTAAAGACTGCACACACAGGGAGGGGGAGGAGTAGAATTTTTTTTTGTACAAATATTATTAAAGAGAATATTTATATTCTGTTTTTTTGTTGACTATTGTCTTATTTTATATTTATTATGCAAAACTAAATTCTTTAGTTTTATATAAATCCTTATCATTATTTCTCCCTGTGAATTTTTCTCTCAGTCAACTCATTCCTCATTCTCTATCTTGTAATTTCGTCGCTGTGTAATTATTTAATTAACTTGCACTGCAATAATTTTCTTTGTTCATATAATATTGTAATTCCAAATTGAAGATAATTTTTTCAAAAATTATTTTTAAAATGTATCAAATTCAATTTTTAATTAGTCCTTACTTTCTGTAAATATTTGACAGTTAAAAATTTTAATTTTAATTTCACAAGTTTCAAGTGTGCACATGTTTGAAACTTGTTTATGATGTATGTAAGGTTATTACAAAACTCAAATGAGATTAATCGTGAACGTGGTTACTCATTCTTGAGTATATTGAGTATAAAATATTAAATCGAATGATGAATATAGTTTTTATTAAAAATTTCTATGCATTTGATAAGCCCATAACACACGCACAGTAGAATTATTATTAACGTAGTCAAATGAAGGGCTACACATATGCACATGAAAATTATAATGAAAGTAGTCTATAGGAGAAGGTGATCACCGTCATATAATTGTAGTTGTGTTAGAAAGGCAAAATATATAATTTTGCTCCAAGTCAGGTAATACGACTCTCATTATGTACATACTGTACGTATCACTATCAGTAGTACCCCCTTCTCCATTAGAGAATGGAAATTCGTATAGAACAAGTTTATATGCACTTTATAATGTGTAAATGGCGTCAATTAAATGAAGGCTTTCAGCGAAAAAAAATACAATTTACAATAATTAAGCCAACGGGTATGAAAATCTAAAAAAAACTCAACAACAACATTGCCATGAAACCTTGATACAATTGGTGCCTTTACATAAATTTTATTTCAAAATCAATGAATCAAAATAACTATTTCAATTTTAGTTGCCAATTTAATTTAGAGTATTTATTGTAAAAATTTGCAATATAAATATAGGACCTAGTCTGGTGAAATAATCATTGCTAAAAATTATCTGTTCTGTAGGAGAGGGGAGAGTGAGATAAAGTCAAGATTATTGATTATGAAATTCCCCTTCTAACTTAGACAAATCAGCACGAAATTTTTTATTATTATTTTTTTGCAAATAAAAAATGCTTGAACACATGTAAATTGTTAATATGCAATATTTGTCCAAATAAAATGAAATGTTATATGAAAATGAAAAGATTCTTTGTGTTAAAAAACAACTTATTCTTCTTATTATAACTTTGTTGTCACGTTTTTTGTTTCTTTTTTAAAATCTAAAACATGGTAAAGAAGTTTTTGAAAATAAAATAAAAATTTTAAAGAAAAAAGAGAAAAAAAGAGTAAATAAGTTTAACAACTAAGTTTTACATCATATTAATATTATTGAATTTATTGTATTTGTTATTGTATAGCAGTATCATAATCATACTTGCTTAACATGTAAGGCTCAGCATTTTGAAGAACATTTATCAGCGTCGTTGTATTTTTTTATTTGTCTCATACACGATCCAAAAATTTGTAACTTTTTGCGACTATTTATAATAATAATAATTATTATGTATACTGAAATACACAAACAAACACACACATTAACAGTCACACAAGTAATATAGTATTATGCCTGAGTAGAAACTTAGAACATCTTAGCATTTTATATCAATAGATAAAGAAAAAGAAACAACATAATATATATTTATAATATATATATATATATATATAATTTTCTTTCTTTTTTTTGTAGACCAATTACTAGAGAAGTTGCAGAGAAGAAAGATAAGGAAAAAGAAATAGAAATAAAAAAATAAGTTTGGGGAGACTCGAGCCCTTAAAGGTTCTGTATCTTGTGACCATTTTATATGTGGACACTTGACAATTGGACACTTTTTTTTGGCCACAGGTACAATTGGACACTTGACAATTGGCCACTACGATTAACTGGCCACCAGACAATTGGCCACCTTTACTTTAC
>JAQIVZ010000566.1:0-59983 GCA_034700945.1 Arrhopalites spinosus | reverse complement strand
CTCCAATATAATATGTTGTGTTCCACAACAAATGTGTTATTAGATCAGTTAAAAAAATGTCCCGGATTTTGACTGGCTGAGGTGGTCACCCTGAGTCACACAGTTAATTTATAGGGTATCAGAAGCGAAATAAACTTGTAACATTATTTTTGTACGGGAGACCTTTGGAAAAAACTTGGCCGCCAACTTCACACTCACAGCGGCCCGGACGCTGCCCGCCAACTTCACGCCCATGGGAAGTACAGGAATTATTACGTAAAAGAATGAGATTCTCACGTTACAATACAAAAGTAAGTCGTTCTTTATGAGAGTTTCCTGACGTGTATCATTTCAACATACTCACCTTCACAATTTATTAACCTTAATACCCCCACATGGCACATGGACTTTGGACTCTGTTTTATGACTGAAAAGGAAACAATGAAATTTTATACTTTGTAAGTAAGAACCTTGACAAAGGAAATGAACTCTTTTACAATTTTAGTACAATAAGAATTAAAAATGGAGTTCAACTAGTGAATGATACGCATTTTTCATGTCCATTCATGTTAAATATTTTAGTGTCCGTCAATAAGGAAAACAGGTAGGAGTGATACATGTGCCATGATGTCATTATTGAACAACATTTTGTAATACTTATTGATTTTCTCCCAAATTCCTAGACGTGCGTGTACATTTTTAGAGATTTTATTTCGATGGCTAGTTTTTTTTCTTGGATGAGCCACTAAGGGGAAAGAACTTGGGTACTTACAGAATACTGTAAGTACCCAAGACTGTATCTGTACTTCTGATGCCTTTAGAAAATTCTAAACAAGGAGAGGTTTTAAGGGTCGACCTATATCCTGTACAAAGAAAAGAAAAGGGTCTCCCTCATGAGACACAATGGAAGTCATAAGGATTCCTTTGCCAAGGAATCCTTAGGAAAGGGTCCCTTAGGAAAAGTAGTACTTAAAATAAATATACAGAACATCTTTTGCATTCCAGTCATTGACCAAATGTTGTTATTTCATTAGTCTCTATTTCCCCTCTCCCTTGTGAAGTAACTGTAAGGCATAGTTGAGCCGGCGTCCAGGATTCATCGACCGGCTATACCCGGGTAAGTTTAGACTTGCCCGGACGGATATAATATTACTACATTTGGAAATTTGGAATTCTATTTTTAACCCATATACAGTAAAAAATCATCAAGTTTGAGCTAGTGTTCCTTTTGTTCTCTGTCATTTTCAATGTGTTCCAATTATTATTGTTCTTTTGACAGTTGATTGTGTTTTAGTAATTCTACTCCAACTTTAATTATTCAAGTTAAAATTCTTGCGGTACAGCCTGTTTAGTATTTGAGTGTCATATTTCTCATCAAGAGAAGAAACAAAGAGTATTAAACTTGACCCATTCATTGTTATCAACTTAAAGTGTATTCATCAAATTGTGCAATTGTTTCTTTTAATCATTTCAAAAGGTAAGTTATAGTAAATACATAGTAAGACAGTAAAATTTCTTAATTGTTTCCTTGAAACCACTTTCTTAACCTATATTACTTTCAATACATGTGTACTGTGCGGTGTACCTATGTAATTTACAGTTAAGTAATTACATTTGTTTCATTTTCATTAATGTCTATTAAGTACTGAGTTAGTACTATGTACTGACTAAATTTTCAAGATTTAAAATAACATTCTTTTAATATTCATTTTCTTCCACTATCTTTAACTAACTAATATTTTAATAGACATTCAACTTAACTGACCTAAATATTACTAATTCACAGTGACTGATTTTGAAGTTCAACTAACCCTGACTGAAATCAAGTTAAAAATAACCTTGTCCAGTATTCAAAATTGAACCCTTGCAGAATCTCAACAGCAACATTGGTAAATTTTCAATGTTTACAATTTTTGCAAAATAATAATAACATTTAATGCTAATGATATAGTTTTATATATTATAAACTTATTCTAATTATAATACTACTAGATTATCTGTTGCTATTATTATAATGTCACGGTTCGATGCATCGCGATGCAGAGGAGATGGAGATATTGTTAGCAAAAATTCTTAATGATGACGATGACGACGGGTTAGTCAATTGGAAATGGTACAATATAAAATATTATCAAGTATTATGGACCAGGAGGAGAAAAAGTAATTAATCTTTAACGTCTTCAAGATGAAAGATCAGACTTCTCTTAGGGGAGCGTCTCGAGACTGTCTCTTTTTTGGGGAAGGGGGCAAAGTCCATGATCAATGCAAAATGTTGAAGAAGTAAAAGACCGGTTACCATTCTCTCTCTCATTAGCCTATTCCCAATCTCTGACTGTGTACATATAGTCAACAAGTTCCTTGTCTTTTTCTATAGAGACTCTCTGACTTTTTTAGTTGTTTGTTGAACATCCTTTCATGTTCATTGCACTCTTCTTTTTGTGGTAGGATCAAAGTGCAATCCTCTTCTTGTTTCTTGTCCAATGCTCAATACCCACAAAAAATTAAGTCGAACTTTACTCTCTCAAGACTCGAGACAGATTGTCAACATTAGGAACTATAATATAGTTCTTTTTATATAGAAAAATTAACTACCATTAGTAATTACTACGAGTGTGAGAAAATTTTATTCTATTGTTCTTCTATTTACTACTTGCTTACTTGTATAGTAATGATATATATTTTATCGACCAGTCGGTAATTGTCTTTCGTTGTGAGAATATTAAGTAGAACTGACAGCTGTATTAAAATAATAAATAGGATAAACAGCAATAGTATAAATATTTGGAATTTTTTCGTTCTTGTTTTCAATTCAAATTTAATTTGATTATTTATCTTTGTGATTTCATAGTGGACTGAAAAGCACAAAAAAGTGATAATCAAAAATTCTTGGACACAGTGACCTGTGCAGCTGTGACGTTGTCAAAATCAGAAAGACAATAAAAGTAGTTTTTTTGATTCTTTGTCAATAATGGACTCGATCTACACTCGATTTCGGAAATTTCATAGGGTAAGTGTTTTTATTTGATATTTATGTCAACTTTTGAAAATATTTCATGAAAGTTGGTTCAATTTCTAATAGTAGACAATGACCAAATATTTAGATTTTTTGAATGATTTCCTGTTAATTTATTTTATAACGGGACAGTGAGTGCGAGTGAGAGCTATATGAGCTTTGTCGTCATATAAAGAACATGTTGAGGCGATGAGGGTAATGTAGGATACACATTTTTTGCATGTATTTGACTGTGTCATATCACATATAATGAAAAGAGTATAGTCTGAATAGAAAGTTCTTCCTTGTTGTGCTTACAATGGTTTTTTAATGTGGTTGTGAATTTGACAAATATTATTTAATTATGAGCATCATTGCCATCATATTATGTGTATTATGTACTGAGACTTTAGAGTTTCATGTAAAATGTTATTGTAAAATTTTACTAGTTTTTAAATAGTAGTTAAAATATTTCTTTGACATTTTAATATGTAGAATCAAATTGACAAATGGGATTAGTTTTCATTTCAATAAACTTTGAATCATATTTGAGTCTCGAATTTCTCAAGAATAAGGGGAATAGAATACTGAATTAGTCTCGTAGTATTGACTTATGTAAATCAGTACTTTGTCGTAAGTTTGTGTATTTACACAAGGTACTTGAGTGATAGTCTGCTTTGAGGGTAATGTAGCATTCTAATTGAATAGGCCGTTCCGTTGGATTATAAGACAAATTCAGCAGTGCAGATAAATATTTATAGAATTTGGTATATTTAATTGCCAATGTCAATACAGTTTATACAAATTCATGGAATTATGTACATTTAGAGATATTAACTCACAAATGAACAACTTAAAAATAAAATCTGGTCTCAGGGTTTTTAACATGCAACATTTCTTTTGTTTTTCTTGATCTTGTTAGAATAATACAAACAATAGAATTAACGATAGGATTTTAGCAAAAATTCGCACACTGTCAAATTAATTTTTTTAAAAAAAGTAAGGAAATATCTCACTGAATGACAATCAAAACTTGACCTTTTGACTTTGAAAATGATCAACTTGAGACTAAAATTTTTAAAAAATTACTTGTGGATTCCTTACCAAATTTTAATGTATCTTTTAATTTATAATTACAGCGTAACTTGATATTTGGTTACTACCCATGTAGCGTACAGAGTGCCATTATCTTCACAACATTTGTTTATATTTGTTACTTTACTGGTTTGGATCTCACAAATGGACTCTCTTCATATTTTCAAAATACTCTTAGCCAGTAAGATTAATCTTCAAATAATTTTTACATTGAAACATTTTCATGTTAATTAAATAAATAATTTTCATGTACAGGAGCAGACTCGCTTACTTGAGTACAGAACTCTACAGCCAATTGTTGGCTAGTTTGGCTATATGGATTGCCCTTTGTTATGGACGAAAATTGATGCTCAAAAATCTTTTAGCGTATAGAGGTAAAAGTTACTTAAAATTTCTAAATTTAAATTAGATAAATTAAAATTTTATTGACAATTAATTATTTTCTTTTCATGCCATAGGTTGGATGTACGAGGGAAGTAAACCATCAACAACTACAAAGTTGGTTATATTTTCTATTAGAGTTCTAACGGGTTTTACAAATCCGGTCAGCACAAAATTGTTTGGTCTTCAAGGAGCTTTGCCTTCTTTGCCCGTCCCCTCAGTGGAACAGTCCGTAAATCGGGTATGGAAATTGATAATATCAGTTTTTTATTTTTTATGCAAGTCCCATCAAAATTTAATGAGAGGAGTATTGATTTGATATAAATTTTGATTGTAATATTTTACACCTTGACAGTATTTGAACTCTGTCCGACCATTGGTGGATGATGAAAAATACTCAAACTTGTCAATATTGGGAGAGGAATTTAAGAATGGGATAAGTAACAAACTCCAACGGTACTTGGTACTCAAGTCATGGCTAGCTCCCAATTACATCAGTGACTTTTGGGAAGACTACGTATATTTAATGGGACGTTTACCAATCTTAATCAACTCTAACTATTATGGTCTTGATGTCATCAATCGTCCTACATGCAATCAAGCCACTAGGGCCGCTCAATTGAGTCATGAGGCACTTCTATTTCGTCAAGCTATTGAAGACAGTACCCTTGAACCCTTAATTGGAAATGGGGTCATTCCTTTGTGTTCGTATCAATATGAAAGATTTGCGAATACTTGCCGGGTTCCTGGAGAGACAATGGATGTGATTCAACACATGGAGGATAGTGATCATATAATTGTCTATAGTAAAGGACGATACTATCAAGTACCCATTCGTCATACTGGAGGGACATATCGACGGGGTCGAATGTTAAATTTAGCTGAATTACAAGCTCAATTTCAATTTATACTCAATGAGACAACTTCTCGTCCAGCACCAGGAGAAGAAAAATTGGCTGCTTTGACGGGATGGGACAGGACCAACTGGGCTAAAACTAGAAGTAATTTTTCTAGTCTAATTTTAATTAGACTATCAATTATTTATAAGAAATCCTATATCTTTATAAAAAATGTTTTTATTCAATTTTAGCCAAATTCTTCTCGACTGGTATAAACAAAGACTCACTAGATTTAATTGAAAAGTCTGCTTTTATCGTCATATTGGATGAACAAGACTACTCGGCTGATTTGGTAATTGACTTTTAGTTTTAGATGTAAATTTCAAGTACCCAAGTACATATTGTATACAGTCAACTTTATTTTGTGATTTTTTTGTTCTTTTAGACTGGGACTGAGAATGAACATTTTGATCAATTTGCCAGAAGTTTATTTCATGGCAAAGGCTATGACCGATGGCTGGATAAAAGTTTTAATATTATTGTGGGCACAAATGGAAGGGTAAGCCAAATTTAATTTTAATGTAAAAGCATTATAGATCCAGTGACCAGTGATTGTCTTTATTTCAAACGCTTGATTTTTAATTTAATTCTTCTTTTTTTGACTCAGTCTGGACTCAATAACGAACATACGTTTGCAGGTTAGTTGAAATATTTGTATACAGTTTATATTTACAATTATGTCTATAGTCTATTGGCCAAAAAACGTTACAAAATGTACGAAGAATTTCATTTTACTTTGTTGTTAATTTTATAAAAACAAGACGCGCCGGTGATGGGACATTTCTGGGAGGTCGCTTTGACCCACATCCATGATTTTAAAGAGTAAGTTGACATTTTACTGTAATGAATATTTTCCTGAATTTTTTTTTCAAAACATTAACTGATTATAATTAATCTTTAGTTACGACGAAAATGGTTTAATAAACTTGCCAATTCTTCAAACGCCGCCATCACCAAAAAGACTCCAGTGGGATCTTCCTCAAGATTGTCTAGGAGCAATTGAAGCAGCGAATCAAAGTACTAGAGACCTTATCAATGATATTGACCTCAAGATCCTTACCTTTAACCATTTTGGAAAGGGTCTAATGAAAAAATGCCGTACCAGTCCTGATGCATTTATTCAAATGAGTCTCCAGTTGGCATATTACAGAGTGAGTTTTTCATTGTGTGGAAGCTAGAATAATAATAAGGAAATTTTGATTTATTTGCGGAATATCTTTGGTATTATAGAGCAAAGGCAAATTTGACCTTACATATGAAGCTTCTATGACCCGACTTTATAAACAAGGAAGGACTGAGACTGTCCGTCCATGTTCCATGGAATCCTGTGACTGGGTTCGATCCATGGACAGCAATATACCTGTAAACTTCCCTTTCAATTTTTCAACTATTCCCCATAGTCTATGCGAGTTATTTTTTAAAAAGTTAATTGTGATTTTTCATGCTGTAGGAAGATGAAAAAATTAAATTGTTTCAAAAAGCTTGTGAAGTACATGTGTCCAATTATCGTGATGCCATGTGTGGAAAAGGTTGTGACAGGCATTTGCTTGGATTGTATGTTGTGGCTAAATACTTAAAAGTGGATTCTCCATTCCTAAGAGTGAGTCAAGGCTTCTAATATTTAATTATCACTTTAAATTTATTTTGAATACTAAAAGAAATTATTTTATCAAAATACAGGAAGCTCTAAGTCAACCTTGGCTCTTGTCCACATCTCAGACACCAGCTAGTCAAAAGAATGTGAACAAAGATCCCGCTGGACTAATTTCAGCTGGAGGAGGCTTTGGCCCTGTCTCAAAAGAAGGCTATGGCGTAAGTTAAACGTTACATTTTTTTAAACATTTCGTTTTAAAATTAAAACAATTTTTTGCATTCTTGTCTTCATAGGTTTCCTATATAATTGCTGGAGAGGAACTGATATTTTTCCACGTATCTTCATTCAAAAGTTGCTCATTTACTGTAAGTTTTATTTAATTCACTCTTATTGATGATGAGTTTGCTTTAAAATATTTTTTAACAATGACTATTTATATTTTTTTAGGATTCTACAAAATTTGCAAGAGAAATTGAAAAATCTTTAATGGACGTCCGTCGCATGTTCTCTCTTGCCACTCAAACTTCAGTATCTACGAATGGAACGTCTTCAAAAAAGAAAGAATTATGATCAAAGCCAAAAATGTACGAAATAAGTTAGGGAAAAAAAATTTGTTTTGTGTTGTGATGATGACCTTCTGTTGTTGCGTAAGATGTAAAATATATTCATATTTTTTTGTGAACTTATATGTTGTATGCACTGGAGTTGGTTTCCTTTTTCAAAAAAAAAGAATTTTTGATGATAATTATTTTATATTTTTAACACTAAATGTTTCTTTTGTGATTCTTAGTTAGTTTATATGACTCAATTGTGCTCATGAATAAGTCTGTTTATGTTGGTTATGGTGCCAAATTAAAAAGTTTCATTCCTGAAAAAAATGACTACAATTTAAATTCTGCAAATTTATTTCAGCACATGACAATTAAAATTAAATTTTCGAAAAAATTTTTACATTGTGGAAATTAATTCTTCAACATTATTTACAAGCTAAACTACGGACTTGTATTTTGACAATTATTTTTTGGTAAAAATTTATGTGGCCACAAACTCGTGGAAAGTGAATGAATACAGTATCATACATTATAAAATGGCTTGAGTTTAATTTACGATTTAAGTTTAATTGACTATTGAATAGAGACAAATGTAAATAAAATGGAGAGGCACACTCATCAAGGGAGTGATCATGAAAATTTGACCTGGAACAATTTGACAAGTGAAAATGCTTGAATATAATTTATTCCCATTCAAATTGTCTCTGCCAATGCATCTTAAATGACAAGAGATAAATATGTACGTAATTAATTTTGATGACATTTTAAATGAACAAAAAGCTGACGTCACTACAATGATGAGTCTAAGCACAAATTCTGGAATAAACTTGATAAAAAGTGAATTTAATTTTGGAATGAAAGTTTTTGTGGTCACAATTATTGAACGATGTGTTGAAAAGACAAAGGATTTAATTAATAATGGAATTTAATTTATCGTGTGTAAATAGACGAAATAATTTTCAATTATTTTACAGATAATTCATTAGTGAATTCTGACGTCATTAGTTTGAGAAATTATTTTGAGTATAAAAAGGGGAATAAAAGTTGAAGAGATTAGTTGCATCCATTGAGCTATTAGAAAAAAGATTTTTAACTGATCGTTATAGAATCATCTAGAGTCAAAATGCGATTTGTATTTCTTCTCTTTGCCATCTTGGCCCTCCAAGTGGTCTACTCTTCTGCCCGTAAGATATTTTGATTTAATTAATACTAAATTACTTGAAATTAACTTGTCATTTCTGCATAAAATTTAAGACCAAGTTGGCACACATTAAATGAATTTAAATGATAATGACTTACTGACAAAATTTTTAATAGGGACATTGGAAGATAATTCAGTCAACTGTAGAAAGAGGACAACAACAACAACTACTGCTGCTCCAGCGGACGAGATGGTTGAAAATGCAAGAAACGCGACAAAAAGCCCAAAAACCAAGAGACCCAGAACACCAAAAACAACGGCAATTACTGCTGCACCAACATCAACAACTGCTGCACCAACAACACCAACTGAAGCACCTGCAGAAACTGAATCCGATGAGTTGGTTGAAAATCAACAATCAACAAAGGCAACCACAACAAAGACAACAACCAAGAAACCAACCACAACAAAGACAACAACCAAGAAACCAAGCACAACAAAGGCAACAACAACCAAGAAACCAACAACAACCAAGAACCCAACAACAACCAAAAAACCAACAGCCAGGCCAACAACAGCCAGGCTAATAACAACCAAGAAACCAACAACCGTTGTTCCTGAAACAACAACTGCTGTAACTGGTGCTCCTGAAACTACAACTGGTGCTTCTGAGACAACAACAGGTACCGGGGCTACCGATGCTACCGATGCTACCGATGCTCCCGAGCCTACCGAAGCATCTGACGAAATGGTTGTAAACTGTCGCAAAAGGTCAACCACCACAACAACAACAGCAGCAGCCGCTTAAGTCAAAGGTGGTTCTAAAATTATGAAGTAGCTCATATGTGATATTTATTGTTTAACTTAATCAGTTATACATTTGGTCAAAAAAATTGTCAAACTTTGAATAAATCAATTTCATTTAATCAGCAATCAGCTTTGTCTTTAATTGATAATAAATTGTGCATAAAATTTTTAGAGTACAATTTTAGCTCACGAATATACCAAGGTAAAAGTTTAGAAAGTTGACTACTTCGTGTATTATCACGGTTGTTAACTGAAAAATTATAACATGAGATTCAAAACTGTTTTCTATGTTTTTAACCAATTACAAAATCATCCCCGGGTCATTATATGAGCATATTGAAGAGCTAAATACAATGTGACACGTTTACAATAAATTTCATTTTTGAAATGATTAAATACTAATCAGCTGTCTTTGACTGTGCATTTAAACGACCACAAAGTAAGTACCTACATAAATTTTGATGACAAAAGAGAAATGGAGGTTCAGTGAAAATTTGAAATTTTAACTTGGCTCATTGTGGCTTTTGAACAAAATTGAATTAATTCAGTCGTAATTTGAAAGACAAAGCATTTGATTGACAATTGAAAGTAATTTATAGAGCAAACAGACGTCATTAGTTTAGTCAACTGTTTTTCTATAAAAATTAAAAAATGCATATTGAAGAGATCAGTTTGCATCCATTGAACTACCAGAAAAAGATTTTTTAACCAGTCGTTATTAGAATCTACAGTCAAAATGCGATTTGTATTCCTTCTCTTTGCCATCTTGGCCCTCCAAGTGGTCTACTCTTCTGCCCGTAAGATATTTTTATTTAATTTTATCAACAATTCACTGGACTCATGAAATTGTACTGTAGGGTCACTGGAAGATCACTCAGTCAACTGTAAAAAGAGGTCAACGACAACAACCAGTACTACAACAACTACTGCTCCAGTGCAAGATGAAAATAAGCCGGACAATGACCACTCAGAGGGCAACATGTCAGTCAATTGTGCTTGTGGCAAAGGAAGGAGGATTCCAGTGACGACAGCTGCTTCAACAACGACAACACAAGTCAACTGAAATAAGTCTTCACAGTTGTCCTCAATTTGAAAATACTTGTAATCAGTAAAGTACATTTTGAATAAATATGAATTTCAATCAATCATACTCCCTTTGTCTTCTTTTGACATATTAATTATTAATTACTTTAGACAAAAACTACCAAATGAGCCAGTAATTGAAATTGACTGGTTTGTAGCATAGAGCAAAAGAGTGGGAATTAGTGCGGATTCAAAAAATAATTTTCTTTTGTCAATTGGAAAATTTATTATTATTATTGTAAGTTTTTGTTGTTGTCTTACTTGTAAATTGAGAAGATCGTGATTTGGGTCTATGTAAAAAATTAGTTTTCAACTGAAGACTTGATTTTCTTCTAATATATGAGTTTGTATCAGACTTGATAATTGGACTGTCTAAATTTGGGTACTCTACGCTGGAATTGGATTGTGAAAATATTACTAATTTTGGACCAACTGGATTGGATTCTGGTAATTTCATGTTTATGTCTAATGATTGCTGTTCAGTGTTTTATTTATTTGAAGATTTGTTGGATGGTTTTTTTTTTGGTAAGGTTGTGACACGAATGACAGAATACAGTGGACTCTGTTTACAGTCTTGATATTGTTTTTCTTTTCTTTGTAAATGATACAATTTTGACTCACTTAAATGGGCTTTATATACAAGACGATGATTTATTGGTCTAAATTGATCATTTTCAGGTTTTGGTGGTGTCAAGTGTTTAAATCCCGTGTAGCGTATTAGTGACAATTCATGTGGCGTCATTATTTTGGGTCTGGAGTAAGGCTTCTTTGATTGAAGTTTCATATCAAATGATGGACATCTTAATGAAGGGTATGAATATTGAATTTTATTTTCTTGACATGTACATTGTTGTGGTGGTTGGGATTGATTTGTCTTTTTCTCATCCGATGAGTTGTCACTTTCAATAGATTGTCGGTGTGAGTAATGTCTTGATGTTGTTGTTTTTTCAGTGGCTGTATCGCTGTCACCATCATCTTTTTGATGTCGTTTAATTTTACTTTTTGGTTTTGGTGTAGTACTCTCTAACGAAGGTTCTTCCTGATCATTTTGGTTGTTGTTACTAACTGCTTGAGAATCTTGTTCAAATTTGTGATCCCTCAAAAATGGAAAGAGTGCATTTCTAGCTTCAATTTGTTGCAAGTTGAATGTATTTTGATAACAAGTGACCATAGTATCAAGATTCTCTCTTGCACCTACATTTTGAATGAGATTCATCATTATTTTTTGTAAAAATATTTTCAACAGAAATTGGTGAATAATTTGGACACACTTACATTGAAGAACACTCTTGGCATTTTTGATGGCATCTTGAATGGAGTCAGCAATAACGATTGACATTTCAAGAACATAGACTATACGATTGTACTGAGATCGACTCGACACAGGGTTAAAATTGTGACTTTCAGTGTAGTCATCAAGAATTTCTATTTTGTGGTAAGATATGGAATTGTAAATATATTTTGTGCAATTATATAATTCTTGTAAACGTCGTATGTATCGTTGGTAAGTAGTATAACAGTCTCTCGTTTCAGTCATCATATAGGTCAAACTAGGGTCATTGAGACGTCCTTCTCGTATAGCTGCTGTGGCCAATTTCATCCTTTCACGGGATAGTAAAGAATTTACCATTTTTTCTTCAATGAACCGAAAACAGTCATTAAAATTTGACCTCAGACTCCAAATTGGAAGAAGAAATTTCCGAGTTTCTGCGGACTGTGTTAAACTTAATTGACGTTGTACAAAGTCGTCGTGAATCTTTCTGTAAGTGTTTTGAAAACATTTCATTAGTTAATCCAATACATTCTTTTCAGTACAAGTAAAGCATAGGAATTTAATGTTACATTTTCTCATCAAGATTGTATTTTATAGATAGTGTGTCTGTTAAGTCTGGATTCACGTGCAAAAAGCCCATAGTGTTAAATAATTTGGAGGTACGTTTATACAATTTATTAAATTTAATTTGTGCTTCAAAGATTTATGACTATCAAGCTCTTAATATATTGTACTTTTATAATTAATTGTATTCTACGAGTCTAAATATGAACTAAATTATATTTAAAATACTCTAAAAATACAACTATACTTAAATATCTAGACTACAAAGCTACAATATGTACTACTACTACTAGACTCTATACTAACTCAGGAGTGCGCTATCTTTTTGCCTATAGATTTTAATTGTTTATTTTATTTATAAAAAGGTATCTCTATGGAAAAAACATTAATTGAATCACATTCATGTAATGCCATTTAGCAAAGTATTTTTCAAAGACAACGATTTCTCTGTATCCCTCTTAGAGTCTTAGTTGGTCTCGGCAGGTGACACTGTAGAAATTGGCAAAAATCAAAAAAATAGGGGAAAAAAATCCGACAAAAATATTTTGGAAAGTTTATTGTGCAATTAAATTAACGACGTTAATTTTTCCCTCCCTTCATCTTGAGGTATTTTTTGTACTTTGTAAAACTTTTGATAGTCTGTTACAATTAATCTTATTTTGTCTAGTCTACGTGTTAGTTTACTTGCAAAGTCATTCACATCAAAGTATTGTAGACAATTTTTTTTTTGGTTATGCAAAAATATTTAAATTTGTGTACTTTTGTGCTACATGGCAAAAATTATCTACGATTGGGTTTATCGTCTATATTCATATGAATTGACTGTGATTAAATATTTTGACAGTAAATTGCTTGTATAAAAAAAGGAGTTCAACTCTTTAAGTGCATTACACTTGAAATTGAATATATAGAATTTTATAGAATTTGATTCAACTATATTTGCGGTGTACTTTTTCTCTACTATGAAAGGTTCTTAATAATTTTGTTTTTAGCAATATTCAGTACATTTATAAAAGAAAGAAATATTTGTGTAATTAACAGTTTGAGTCTGATCATGAAGGCAAAGTAGAAGAAATAGGAAGAGAGTAGATTCAATTTTAAAGAACAATAAGTAATGACATTTAAGATTTAAGTACAATAATATTTAACCATTTGTTTGGAATTAATATCCTTCTTACAAAGTAAATGGATTGTGTCAATAATTAAGTTATTTAACCGTGTGATTGTACCATCAGCATTACGTGTACAAGTGGAAAACCTTTTTCTGTAGGTTTTGTTCACAAGACTCCTACTAAATATTTAACCGTACCTAGGGTAAGTACGGGAGAATAGTTAAGAACTATGGATATACAATACGCTACATACGTACTTATCCAGGTAGCATGGAATTATTCCATACTGCTTTAATGTGTATTCATGCATTTAAACTACTATATTCTACACACATGTGATAGATAGTCTCTACACTTACGGAAACACATCAAGACTTGTCAATTATTCATTTGTTTCTCCGATTGATCCGTTTAAATCGTCATTCCTTCCTTGTCAGTTGTCAAAGCAAACCCATTTATTTATAATATAAATTTTAGTTAATTAATCAACTCGAATACTACTGCTACTTGTATACACACATGTGTCCTTAGTTTGAAATAACAAGGTACTAATTTATTTTGTTTTTGATTGTGCCCATTTACAGATTGACTACTAAATTGACTTTGACAATCAAGGTGGACTTCCCTATAACGTGTTCCAGGATATTGTTTGTACTGTCATGGATAAAAGACAATCGGCAATGAAATGATTTACACTGTCCTATTGGTGATTTTGGTTTCAAATTTGGGTTCGGTTAAAGAAGAAGAAGAGATGTGAATTGTAAAGAAAGCATGTTTATTCCCGTCACCTCCTTTAAATTCAGATTTTACAAATATTTCAAAGTCCCTACTAATCTACTTCGATTTGATCTTCTGTACGACGACGTGTGTGTATAGTGTTTGTACAGAAAATTTGTCTACTCTGGCAGAATAAATACGATAGGTATGTATTTTGAATCTTTATCACAGACAGTCAAGATTTATTATGAATTAATGAAGGTACTTAATGTGTATTTTATTTATTGAACGCAGGTAATTTAAAAGAATATTCAGATATTTCCTATACAACTATATTGTCTGAATACTTGGACGACCAGCAAGAAATTTAAATTTGAATGAAGAACGAACGCTCGTAAAGTCCATATTACCAAAAAATAAGAGTGTAAGTAAGCAACGAAAATGTCTGGTACAGAAGATCCTCTACCTGCTTCAGCAGCACCTGGACCATTAGGATCTGGAGAACCAGATGGACATAGAAATAATATTCCAGGAGCTGCTCCTAGTTCGACAGCTAATGTTCCAGGGGGTCATCCAACTGGACCCAATGTCCGTGTCACAGCCACATTTCGAGCTGCTCAAAATATAAATCCAACGAATAATAATAATGGGGAAATTCCTCCTCAACAAACACAAAATTTATTCCATATGAGGTATTTCAATGTTTATTTTTATTTTTATTAAATGCTCTTGTTGACCCAATATTTTTTTTAATATCTTATTACAGAGACCGACTGTTCCTTGCCTTATTTTTTCGCGTTACTTTAATTTATGCTCGAGGTAAGAGTCTGTTTACCATTTTTTCATGAATCAAAATGTATTACTTACTTATTTCGATGGCAAACAATCTTTAATAATACCAAACCATTTTTTTAAATTATATAGCGTGTCCTAAGACCCTGAGGAGAATCCTAGAATTTTGTTTGCTAATTCAATCAATTTCGCTACTCTTTATCCTTGCCTATATTCATGTTGTCTACACTCGAACTCCCATCACCTGCCTAGCTGAACATAAAAATTCGTGGCCTAGAGATGGGATACTTCGCGTCGAGATTACGAATGAAGGTACAATAATTTAGTAATGGTGTAATATGTAAAATTTATTCTTTGGGTCAAAGCATCTTGAGACATATTTTATATTTTTCTTTGGTTATTAAATTTTTTTAGAGGAATATGATATAGCCAAGTCTTACGAAAAAGAGGAGAGGATAAAACAACGGGCTGCTTCTTCCCAAATTGGCCACTATAGTGATGACTTTCTAACCATGATGTTTGATCAGTTTGACTCACGGTTCGTACATAAAAATTAAAGTATTTAACTAATTTTTTTGAAACGCGGAAAAAAATAATTATGATATTTATAACAAAATGTGTCTTTAATTTATAGACTTCTTATCGACAGATTTGTTACAACAGGTCAGTACATAAAACTTTTTGAGCTTTGTTAACTCATGAGCTATTTTAATTAAATATTTACATGTATTAAATACAGCTGGAGAGTATTTCAAGTCATTCACCTCGTCAGACTCCAAATCAGCAGCAGATAAAAATGTTGCAACACAAGGAGCTACGGGTGATGACCCCAGTCAAAATTCTCCACAGTCAACACTGATGGAAGGCTCAACATCGGTGGATGTAGAATCCTCGGCTACATCCACCGTTAGTGATGGAGGAGGAGGTCAAGAATCATCTGTAAATATGGACAAGAATGAAGATAATGAGGTGGATTCTAGTTTGGCCTCAACACAAGGCAATAATAATAGTGACGGTCCAAAGCAAGATGTATCTGAAGATGAATTAGGAATTAGTTTGGCCACTGCCGGTGCTGGTGGTGGGGAAAATATTGAAATATCAACGGACGATCCTACTAATATTGCTCCATCATTTCTTCATACAGCTAGTGGGAGTGGGAGTGCTGGTGCTTCGGGATTAGTTATGGATGATACTTCCGGTTCAGTTGATCCCGGTATGCATATTAATTTTACATTTATTTGAAATGTTTTTCAAAAGGGAATTTTCGGAATTACGTTTACTTGTTTTCTGTTTACAGAATCTTTGTACTTCAACAAAACTTTAGAAGGTAAGAAAGTCAAAATATTTATTAAGTATGATCCTTACTGAAGTAATTGAAAGATTAACATATCATGATTTTCTTTGTGTTTCGTAGAAATTGAAATTATGAAAATGCAAAAGAAGCAAATGGAGGAAGAGGCCATGCTAAAGTCGTCTGTGTCAGGTACATTTCAATTAATTTCTTTTTAAAATTTCATTATTAAATTGTTATTATTACTCCTTTCAAAGGAATCCTTTGTATATTAAATTGTAACGTAGTAGTAATTTTTTTTCCATTTATTTGAAATGTTTTCAGACTTTGAAATGTTTTCGAATTCCGGTGAGTTCTTGAATAATTTTTTTGTATTTCTTAATTTGAATTGAAATGATGAAATCATTAATAAATAACAATTTTTTTACTTTTAGTTTGGTTACACGATCACCAGCCATACATTGTGGAATACTCGTTGGAGTACGGCTTCCTCCGTATCTCTCCTGAAACTCGATCAAAACTCAATATTCCCGTCAAGATCGTCACGCTTGATCCAACAAAAGATTCTTGCTTTGGTGATGCATTTTCTCGTTTCCTTCTGGATAACTTTTTAGGCTATGACGGTAAATATTTTACATGAAGCATTTTTTCCATATTACCATTTTAAAGTTTATTTTGTTCAACGAATGAAAATTCTTTTTAAATTCATGGAATTATTTCATTTTAGATATTCTCATGGCGTCTATTAAAAACTTGGCTGAATATGAAGATAATCGAGGTTATTTAAGGTAAGAATTTGTTTATTTTCATTAAGTATTATATAAAGTATCAATAGATATGAAAAACAAAGAATAAAAATGAATTATAAATTATTTTTTTTACTGTTTTAGAAATGTAGTTACGGGAGAGCAATTTCGCTTTGTCCAAATGTGGATGGCCCGAACGTCCTAGTAAGTCATTTTTTAAATACAGAATTTTTAATTTGAAGTAGACTACCTAGATTAGCTTTGTAGAAAAGTTGAACTAAAAATAATAATGTTTTTTTATTTAATTTTTGCAGCATTCCAGCTTTCCTCATTATGACTGTGTTTGTGAGTACATTTTTTGTTATATTTAAATATTGGATATACAAAAAATTAATTTGTATGATTATGAAATGATATACAGAGTAGCTATACATTCTAATATGAATATTGATTTAATTATTTGCAGACTGTGTCAATTTCGATGCTATTACGTTATTCACATCACCAAATATTCGTTTTTATTGGTACGTAGTTTCCAAATTTGCCTAATATTTGAGTTCACATCAAAAGTTTTTTTTTGCGAAAATTTACTCCATACACTATTTTGATCGATTGAATATAGTCAACTTGTATATACTTAAATTGACGTTACAAAAAAATGAAGATAGTTTTACAATAAAAAAAAATTTCCATAATTAATTATACATTTGTCGTTACACGACAAACATTTGTATAGAAAAACCATGTAAAACCTAATATAGTCTAACTGATTTCTCTTTTTTTGTTATTTTTTTTAGTTGATCTTCTAAATAATATAGAAGGTGCTGGCTCGATTCATATTCCAACAGCTCCACTTTTCACGGTCATTCTGGCATTAGTTGGTAAGATTGATTTTTTTTTCTCTTCTCAACTTTTAATTTAATATTCTACATAAATTTAGTTGGTGTAAAAAATTGCGAAATAATAATGAGCTATGATATCATGTCATGACATACACATATTTAAACGAAAATGGAAATATTTTACATTTAGACAAAATTACAACAAGAACTTTCGTTAGACTTATTAGGGACAGGACAAATTATTAAGAATTGACATGTTCAGCAGTTTTTGCTCATATCTGTATCTCCCCTTTGCTTATCTGTCAGTGGAAGAGGAATGAGTTTAGTGGAAATTATTGACTGTGTATGATGATACATAATAAAATATGATATAAAATATAATATTTCTCTCTCCACCAAGTGACGACATGAGATTCATGGTGGCAGACGGGTCCTACTCATCCATGTGTCTATCCTGTCGTCATATGTATAGACAATATTAATAGAATCAGTCTCTGAGTAACAGTCAAGAGAGAGAGAAAAAGAGTAAAATCTTCATCTTGTCTCACTTTTTTCTGTACTTTGAGTTTTTGGTAACAGTTCTGTATTTCAGGTTACGTTTTATATATAAAAGTACAGGAAAGTTTGTAGTAGATACGGTGAAAGTGGAGGAGATGGAGAGAGAGAGAGAGAAATGATTTCCATAGCAAAAGAGAAAATGAAAATGGGGTAGAAGAACTTGTAAGAAGGAGAAAAAAAAAGTCGACTGAGAGCTTTCATCACTGAGAACTTTGTCATCGAGAATTTTGACGATGAGTATGACGAAGACTTGAGGAGCCCCCCTCACTCATACAAGTTAGATATATTTGTGTGTGTGTACATATATAGAGAAAGGGAGAAAATGTTATAGGAATTTTTCTCAATCTCTATATTCTTTACCTTTAAAATATCTCCTTTTTTTCTATCTCTTTACTCCCTCAAGAGATCCCAAAGAGATAAGATTGGAGAAATGGGGGAGGGGAAATGCAAAAGATTTTTTTGGGAAACACTTGAAATCTATAGCCTTTTTTTTCTCTCTCTCTCTCGTCGTTTCTTTAAGTATTAATCTCAGATAGCAATCCACACTTGAAACTCTGTCTCTATATCCTCTTCTCATTCTTCAGATTGTGTCGACAGGAAGGATGGAGACCAAGTTTGACAAAACTAAAGTAAAATAGAATGTAAGGGTTAGGGTGAGAGCATCATATAACCAAAAGGGCTGATAAAAAAAAGGTATTACTTGTTTACGCTCTCTTTCTTTTTTTCTTCTTCTTACAAGTGATTCAAGTTTTTATTTGTTATTTACTCACAAACAAATCACAACATGATTTTGAGGGGACAGGTTATAAAAAATGATGACCTATTGGCTATTATTAACAAAAAAGTTGTATATTATTTGTACAGCACTTAAGATTTTTTGAGTCTATTTTCCTTTTTTGCTGAATAAACGTTTTATTAGATTTTTTTTCAAAAAACAGGTATTAGTATAAGAGTGTGTATAAGAAATATATTTTCTTTGGTGTACAAAATTAGGTACGAGTTTTTTTGTTATAGTTGCATCATTTTTTTTGGTGGTTTTATCTAGAATCTAGATATCTAGGGATATAAAAAAAAGAAAGAGGAGAAAGTTTTCCTCATAGTATAATTAGTGCGAGTATAACTTATTGTTTGGGTTAGTGAACGAATTTGTCATATGTCTCCCAGGAGCGGGAGTAAGGGCATTAAATGCGGCATGAGAGACAGAGAGAGAGGTCTAAAAAATACCAGGCAAAGAGAATTTCCCTGGTAGTCTGACACCCGGTTTATATGTATATATATATTATACACAGTGCAATTTGATTGGAATAAGGGCGGTTTGGATGACTATACAGAGTTTTTTTGGGATAGAGGATATTTGTAATGTAGAAAGATGAGAGGAAGCCATGGTGTGGGATTGTGTATGATTGCCAATTGGTTGTTGCCCGTATTCCCTTATATATAATAATATATATCCAATCCAAGAGAGAGAGAGAGAGGAAGGAAGGACGAGGGAGTTTTTGGGTTCTTGAAGAATATTTTGGCTTTGAGCGTACAAGTGGTAGTGGTTGTGTACAGATACATTGGGTATAGTGGTTGTACAAGAGATGGTGAATGGGTTCTAGTTATGAATATAGACTCACTCTCTCTCCTCTTGTACATAGGATAGACAGAGATATATAAAGGAGGTAGGTGGTAGGATTGAGGTGGAGGAGGTGGCCGATTAAAGGAATGGGGATGAGGAAAACTATGAAATATGATGAGGTAGAGAGAGAGAGAGAGAGAGAATCCAATATCGTTTCATATAGTTGGAAATAAATGGAGAGTCTCCTCTTATAATATGTATTTTCTAGAACATACCTACTATAGTGACTAGTGTAGTTTTCTAGAAACCTTGTACGTCTTGTTGGTTTTCGTCTAGAAAACTAGGAAATGTATAAGGCAAGAGGAGAAACCACGACACAAGCCATAGTCAAAACCACTAGAATGTACAGTCAAAGCTACAAGTAGAGAGAGATAAAAAAGGGGGGTAGATTGTGTAGAGTGAAAAAATAAAGGAGTATGTCTCTCAAAAAAAAAAAGAAATTCTAAAATCATTTTTATTTTGTGTCCTTGGAATCCTATTTCAAACATAAGTCTACTCTGTAGCTGTAGTATGTAGTACAAAATATGAATTGCTATATTTATGACATGAGAGAGAGAGAGAGAGAGGTGGAGAGAGAAAAGTTGCCGTCCTCAGTCACTTGTCAATGAATTATACATGTTTTTTTAGTTGAAATCCTCATCATTTCTCTCTCTGTCTTTCTTGTACAAGTGATCCTCAGTTTGTTGTGAGATGAGGGGAGGAGAAAGTAAAATTTTTTTTTGAAAGAGGTCAAAGGAAAATTTTTTTTTACAAAGCGAGAAAGAAAGTATATATACATTTATATAACTTGGATTATGATGATGTTTAAGGTAGAGAGAGTTGAGAAAAGGTATATAGATGACAGTAATTAATATAATTCATATGAAGATTAGGGTAGACATGCCAGTTTGTTACAATGTGAAAATGTGCAGTATGAGAGATGGGGAGAGGGTTGGAGAATTGAATATAGCTAATTTTAGTGTTTTAGACTTATACTTTGAGTGATACAGGAGTAATATAGCTTTTCACAGTGTTTCCTTATTCAATTAATTACTACTTTAATCCGAATCCAACTCTCCTACCTTCCTCTTTTAGTTAAAGTGTATACAAGCTGAGGAACACCCTCTCTCTTTGAATCTTTTCCTTTAGTAGAATATTATTAACTTTTAAGTTGGTTGTGTGTGAGGGTAATATATATATATGTATATTATTAAATACAGGTTGACTATGTGTAGTGTAGAGTTGTATGAGTTAGAGCCTTTGTCATTTGGAAGGAATTAAGAGGAGAGTAACTAATACTAGAGTCATTGATATTGTCATTGGAGGCCCCCCTAATGTAGACACAGGGAGAGAGAGAGAGACTACCTAAAATGTGTATATGGGAATGAGATGACATAATTAAAGAAGCAACGAAGTCTATAGGAGCAAGATGTAAAATGTTCTTGTGTATATTATACAATATACGCTATGTAATATACACAAGAAGAGAAGAATACAATGGAAAATAAAGGTAGGAATATGAAAAGTTGCAATTGGTTCTCCTTGTCAAGTCTTAAGCCTTGTGACTATTACCCGTGTGTGTTTGTACTATTATATTATTTGAAACAGAGAGAGAGAGAGTTTTGTAGGACATGCCTAATAATTTAATATATATGAAGAGAAAAGGAGACTACGTTTTTCAACTCTCTTTGATAGTCTTAATATACACAAGGATATGGACCAATGGTCGAAGAGAGAGAGAGAGAGAGAGAGAGTAATAAGTAAAAAGAAGATTTCTAGAAAGTCTAGATTGACAAAGTAGAGGGAACACAGCGGGAGGGAAAAGAAAGTCACAGTGTTACCTCCTGCCTGAAAACCTATTTATCCAACTACCTAATGTTTAACTTAATGTAATGTATTTAACCTTAACGTACAGCCAATGCCATGCTAGTTTTTTCTCTCTTTTTTTGGGTCTTTCTCTCTGTCTGCCTTGAGCTCCTTTTTTTAACCCTTCTTCTGGTTTTTGTACTAGTCTTTCTCTCTCTCTCTCTCTCTCATATATTTAGTTAGAACATGTATACTTATAATATTATATGAAAGAGAAACTTTTGGGCTCTTCTGAATCTCTACAACATCTCTGGATTACTGTTAACATCTGCCTCTCTCTCTCCTCGTCTACTTGTACTACCCAGACTTTCTTCTTTACTTCAATATTCTACATTGCATGGCGTGTGTATTAGATTTTTACTTGAGATTTACAAGAGAGAGAGAGGATGATGAAAATCTCCCTCTGGTATTACTAGTTACTTTCTTCATTTCTTCTTTTTTTCTAATTTCTCTTTCCCTCCCTCTCTGTCTATTTGTATAGCCATAGGAATTTTTTTTGAATAGGGAAAGAATATTAAAGTTGAATTTGTAAAAATATTATTTAAAATTTGTGAATTATTTTTTTTACATACAAATGATGCAATGAGTAGATGGAATTTACAGATAGAGTAAAACAAGATGGAGCAATTTGATTTGAATGGCATTTTGGGAGTTTTTTTTTTGATGGAAAGTTATAATTTTTTTTGTGGGGATATGTAATTAATGATTAATAATGTCATGTTTAATTAATTTTCTCAGGGATGGAGGCAATCATGTCGGAATTCTTTAATAATGACACAAGTACAGCCTTCTACGTCATTCTTATTGTGTGGATAGCAGATCAGTATGACTCTGTTTGTAGTCATACGACCATCACCAAGACGTACTGGGTTCGGTAAGTAACACGTAACATAATATGTATTTTAAAATATTGTAGTTAATTTATACTATAACAATATACCTACCACTATAATAATAATATGTCTGTCTATACTGTATTTTAATGATGATTGTATCTGTAACTGTAATATTATATTGGAAAGAGTTTTCTTTTTTATTTGGTATTTTTAGTGGTTGTTCATTTAGTGGACAGGTATTTGGTGTTCTCTCCTCCTTTTTCTTGTGATTTTTTTTCTATATAAACCTAGAGAGGAAATGATGAAGAAGGAGTTTTTGATGGAATCCAAATTGTGACCATATAATATCTCTGTTGTAAGAGTTGATGATGGTGTGGATAGAAAAAAAAACTAAGGGTGGAAAAAAAAGGATACTGGAGTATCAGTGACAATATTTATTTCGGAAGCGGATCGTAAAACTTTGGGATGCCTTCTAGCAAGCTCTACCGCACACAGGGCGTATGATGGTGTTGGTACATATATAGAGAGAGAGGTAGGAGCCAAGAGCTACAACTCAAGTAGACTCAACATGTCAAGAATTTCTCACTAACAATAATATCCCTAGGCAAGTCACACAGAGTGAGAGAGAGAGAGGTTAAGGAATCCTTATGGTCCAGGATCCAGGATAGAGATGACGACGAGTGTCAGGTATCTTTCAAGAGGGAATGGAAGATGATGATGAAGGAGAGAGAGAGAGTTGGGTTGACTCCTATCATTGGTTTTTCATAGCATCTGGTTTGAAATGATGGGGCATACAAGATGCCATGTGCGGTATGATGGGGAGTGCCCGTAACTGAGGGGATTGGATTTTTTGGTGACATGTTAAAAAAAAAGAGAAAGTAAATTTTCATGGAAAGAGAAAACTTTTTATTTTATTTATATACTGTACTTTATTTGACCTTTATCTTGACCCTTTTGAACCCATTTTTTTCATGTGTAGGATAAGGATAAGGAGTAATTGTTAGTTTTTTAGAAAAAAATATGATTTGGAAATGGAGAGAGATGTGGAGTATTTGTCATCATAAAGTTTTTTTCTTCTTTTTTTGATGATGACCTTCGGCTCTACTAATTGAGTGCTAATTTTGTAATATTTTAGAATGGAATTTAATGTAGACTGATTATAAATAGGGGGAAAGCTTAAGCATCAATAAAAGGTCAAATAGAGTAAGGAAATGGAGAGAGAGAGAGAGAGAGAAAAAAAGACTCAAGTTATGAAGGAATGTCTTTCTCATTTTTTTGTGTACGTTGGAATTCACTTTTTTTACATATCCCAAAATCCGATCCCCCAGTACGGACACTCCCGTTGTTAGTATAAAAATAATTGAATTGCGGAGCTCATTTAGTTCCAGAGCGTATGTGTCAGGAGAACCGTAAAAACTCAATATAGTTCCTCCCTCGAGACATTCTTCCATTCCCTTCCTTCTTTTTTTTTCTTCCTCTCCGTTTCTTTTCTCTCTCTCTGTACTAAAAAAAAGAAGAACGTCGAGTTTAGGAGGCAGTCTTCTTTTTTGTGTGCTTTCTAGTCCATATTGTATTTCTTTACAGCCATATGATAACCTGTACGAGCCCACGACAAATTTCCTACATATCCTTTCATTTCTCTTTTATCCTGTTGCTTTCTCTTATTTTTCTTCTCCTACTTTTTTTTCTTTTTTTTTGGTCGTTTTTATTTTGTCAAGACTCCATGAAATGGAAATCAAGGCTGAGCATCTATTGTTTCTTCCTTGATAAAGTCTAGAAAGAGAGACTATACTTAAATACAATTATTCTTATTTTTATGACTCGTCTTTTGTCTTGTCTCATCCTGATTATGACTCGAGATAATAATAACCAACTTGCATCATCTTTTTTTGTTGGGAGGTCTCCCAAGGATGGAGAGAGAGAGAGGGAAAAAATAAAACAAAAGGGACAGTGTCATCACCAATTTCAGGGAATGACCCCATGAGTTTATAGAGATGGAAATAATTGGGATAGAATAAGATCCTTGTTTTTTTTCTACTTCTTCTTTTCGTGGATGACCATGATGGCACATGGGGGATGCTGAAATAAATTGTTTTTTTTTGTCTTTTCTCTTTTTTTATTATTATTTTTTACTGACTGTAGGTTAAAAAAGACGATTGTTTGGATTGGTTCTCAGGAATTAATTTTAAGGGAAATTGTATTACAAGGAATAGAATTTATTAATGAAAAATGCTTTTGAATGAATTTTTATCTTTGTTTTTCTTTTGTTTTACAGATTCTTCTACTTGTACCATTTTGCCTTTTATGCATATCACTATCGGTTCAATGGACAATATGGTGGACTGGCTCTCCTCGTCTCATGGTCTTTTATCCAGGTAGAGAAAAATAATATTTTGTAAAATTAATTAATAATAATTTTTAAAGGAAAACTACATAAACTGTATAAGCGTAGAGGATGGAGAAATGAATTTAAAACTGAAAATTTTATTTTAATGAATGGTTTGAGGGAGTTATATTGATATTAATGATCATGTTGTTGTTCTCCATTTTTTTGTCCTCTTGTGGGGAGTGTTATAAAGCAAGAGTGGTTATAAAGAGTGTTGTATATATACACTTATAGACATGATATGTTTATACTTGTTGCTCAGTTGGATAGAAATATATAAAGAGAAAGAGTTTTAGAGCGGGGAGAGGAAGAGAGAGACCATAGCGTGCGTTATTGGGAAGAAAAAGCTCTTAGGGCTAGAAAGGCAAGGGAAAGAAAAGTTGTGAGAAAAAAAAAGTTGGTGAAAAGTAGAAAAGTGGGATAAGAGTCAAAGCCGAAAAACGAAAAGAAGAAAAACTTGAGAGAGACGAGCGTAAAAAAAAGAGAGAGTCGGAGTAAATTAATCGAAGAGGAAGAGAGAGAAGTTGACTAAATACAAGTGGAGGGAAAGTCGTTAGGTTTTTTTAGAAGTAAACTACTATTCTATTATTTTTACTCTCTCTCTCTCTCTGCCTCTGAGAGGAGAGAGAACGACTTTTTGGTTCTTAGACCACCACCAACCAAACCATCTCTCCCTTTTTTTTCTTCTTCTTCTTTCGTCATATGAATGACGACGACCATATGGTCTCGGAGTACAGTGAAACTTTGACTTACAAGTGGAGAGTGGTACACTTGACTTTTTTATTTTGATGGTGGTGTCATCATCCATTGGACAAACGTTGACTAGAGAGTCGTGTCGTCGTCTCTTTATCATAATCTTCTCTTTCACCCCCGCCCCCATTTCTCTTTCTGTAGGGGAGGGAGACTGTTGTAAAAGCTTTAATTGCTCCTCTTCCTTTTGTTTAGTTTTGTCATTTTCCTCTCCATTGACTGACTGACTGACTTTGACTATATGAGAGATACATACATCTCCGTGTCATTCCCTTTTTTTGAGGGGGGTACTTGATGCTCCAGCTGTTGTTGTGACTTGACTTTCTTTTTTGGAAAGTACGGGATATGTACTTTCTCTTATATGGGAGCAGGTAGTTTGTAGGGATGTGAGCTTAAGTGGAGAGAAAATTCTCTCCGTATTGTACAATATTATGTATAGGGATTTTACTTTTGAGGGGGGGATGGTTTTTGGTTGGGTGTTATACTGTATAATGGATGATGGTTGTATGTGTGTATACAATAGAAGAGAGAGAGAGGAAGGTAGAAGTTCTTGAGAGACCTTGTAAATAAATAGTTGGGGAAAAACATTAGGAGAATGCTTCCCCGACTCAGATTTCATTAGACGGAGAGAAAAGCCCTGTTTTTTTTCTCTCTCTGTCTGAGCTCCATAGTAATAACCAACAAGAATTCTCTCTCACATGATGCTCAATGCTTTCTCTAGTTGGGAGAGCACTTTTCCCCTTTCTCTCTCTTTCTCTCATCCCCAAAAATGCTTTTGTCTTTAATTGAACGCTTTTTCCCTTCTCTACTTCTCTTTTTGGACTCTCTCTCTCTCTGAAGGAGACACGGTGTGCACACACTTGGAGTGTGTGGACAACTTTTCTCTTTTGGTCCTATTTTCCATCCTTTAACTTGTAGATTTTATTTTTCCATATGATAAATGATCCTCTCTCCCTCTCTGTCTTTTAGTCTAGTCTCTGTCATTAGCTCCTGTTTTAATAGGGTGTGGAAAAATTATTTAAGAGAAAAAAAGAAAACCACAAAATATTTATACGGCGTCTCTTGCTTTCTCTCTCCCTCTCTCACTCTCTCTTACTGCCATGGGCTTTCTTTTGTGTATACTTTCTCTCTCAAGGCTTAGACTTGAGGAAGGAACCGCCTGCTGCCACTTTAAAAATATTTTTTATTGACACTATGTAAGTGTAGGGGAAAGAAGGGAGAAAGCTGGAGAGCTGGAGGATTTTGATTTTTCCATTTTTTTAAAAAAAATTTCTTACTTTCTCTACTCACTTAAGTGCTCCTTGTAATAATCTTTTCTCTTGTTTTTTTGTTCAAGAATTTTGTCTGTATAAAATTGTTAAACACTTTTTTGAACAATTTCATTCGCCCCCCACTCCTTTCCCTCTTATCCAATTTGTTTTATTTTTGGATAAAATAATAATTAATCAGGGAGTAAAGTACAATAATTTTTTTTATTATTATTTCGTGTGGTATTATGGCATATGGCAATTTGAAGAAAGAGGAGAGGAAATGGGAAGGGAAAAAAATAATATAATTAGAGAAGGATGGAGGAGAGGCGTGAATTTAGGACTGGGACTTGGTAAATACTCATTGAGGGAACAATAAAAGAGAGCATGTAAATCTTGTATTTTGGCAGGTAGAATGGTTTGGTAATTGCAGGTCTTTCTCTCTCTCTCTCTTTTTGTGTGTGTAGGTCTCAACTGGTGGCCATTTACTTTATTTTATCCATTTTATATCACTTTTCCTCCAAATTTCTTTCATGGACAGTTTAACGGTGTGTAAATATACGGAGAGAGAAAGGGGAAAAAAACTTTCTCCCTGTCTGTAGACCTGTGTGTGTGTAGACTAGAGGAAATTGCTACGAGTAATAATAATAAGGACTAGTAGCCAAAATTTTTTTTTGTCCAGGTATATTAAATGAATAACCCCGCCTCTACCCATTTAAAGACTGTATTTGACCCCAGGAAATTTTTTTTTACTTTGGCTTTCTCCGTATAAAGAGAGAGGGGGGGGGGAGGATTTTATTTCATTCTATTTATTCTTGTTTTTTTATTCCTTACGTCGGTTTTGGTAGACGGTAGGAAGGAGTCTATAGAGAGGAAAGTGAAAGGAGGTTTTCTTTCTATTTTTGGTTGCTGTAGGGCCATGTGTGAAAGTTACTTTATAGGTCTCTTGATTCTCATTCAAGATTTCATTTCCGGACTAAGAGGAGAATTAGATTTTCTCAGGATTGTTCCAAAAGACAAGACACATGGGTTTATGTGGAAAGTGAGAGGAGGAGAGAGAGGGTTGGTGGTGGCCACGGTGGTTGGTTGTGGGGTATAAAATGTTGTATGTAAGATAAATCGTGTCTCAGTTTGAAGATAACTTGCCTTTTTTTTCTTGAATTCCCTTGAACCCCACACACACATTCCACTGAGCACATTACTTGTCTTTCCTTGATCCCTTCTTGTTGGATTCACTGGACTGGGATTCAAAACGAGATTTTTTTAGGGTTGAGCGTTTTCTTTAAAAAATTGTTCCCCCCTTTCTATTTTTGTGGGTGTGTGTCTGTTGTTATGTCTTGTACAGACTTTCTCTGTTTTGGGGTGTGAGAATTTAAAATACTTGAGGGGGAATTAGAATTAATTTATTTATATTAGGAAAAATATTTAAATTAATTGTATATGAGCATGTGTTTGATTACATTTAAAAAAGTCTTGTTGTAGAAGGAGAAAGTGCGGATATGTATTTTATTTGTGTGTTGTTGTCTTTTGTTCCATAATAATAATAATAAAAAAGAAGAGAGAGAGAGATATGAAGATGAAGGGAGAGGAAATGGGGATGAAGATGTTGACTTGATGTTTGTAGAAGTTTGTAATTAAGTCATTAAGTTGCTTTGATCCCGTGTCAGAGAGTGAGACAGAGATGAGGTTTGTATAATTACATGATATATTTATTAAAATTCACTAGAAAACTACTTGTGTACTACTACTCACTTTCTCCTTCCCTTCCCTTCAGTCTTGTTGTGATATAACCCATGAACTATGTGAATAAATAGTCGAGTCTGACGCCCTTTAGGGGACTATGAGTGAGAAAGTGAATGGCTGAGACAAGAAATTAACAGCTTTGTCTAATCGTTTATTTCATCTTGAGAGAGTTGAGAGAGAGAGAGAGAGAGAGAGAGAGAGAGGAAGATGGTTGGATGGCTTCAAGAAACAACAAACTTGTCTATATTTACTTGATTATTTATTATAATGGAGTTTTTGGAAGGAGAGAGTGAGAGAGAGAGTGGGGAGGCATTATCTATAAAAGGGAAAGGATTTCACTAATATACGTTTAAATTGCACGAATATTTAGTTCCTCTCTCTCTCTCTCTCTCTCTCTCTCTCCTTCCTGTCATTGTGATTATCATTTGTTCTTTAGAGAAAGGACTATGTTGGAGATGGAAGGGTTAAATTCATAAAAGTTTTTCTCCTCATAAATTTTGAGAAACAAAGTGACAATAAGCTCAAGTCAAGTGAATGAACCAAAGAGGAATGGAGGGAGGGGAGTGGACAGATTCCAAATGATTTTTTGGGAACGTCACACACACAAAAAAAAATTCTTATGCAAATTGTCTTTTAGGATGGGGAATATTTTTTAGAGAGGGAAAGTGACAATCAATGTATGTGGGTGCATGTGTAATATAATTTAATATAATAATTATCATGATGGGGATGTGGTGGGATTTTATATATATGTATACGATTTAGGGGATTCAAACCTCCTTGTCGTGTACTTGTCTCTGTCATTCCCCCTCTTCTCTTGTCACTTGGTCTTGCATGGTTTGTTCCAGTCAAAAAGATTGAAGGGTGGATAGTCTAATCTCTTGTCTTTCTTTTTTATATTGTTGGGCTTCATCGAAAGAGGTGATTTTACCAGTACACTTGTCTCTCTACATATTTTCACAGTCTAGCAATTCTTGTTAAGAGGAAAATTTCCATGGAATAGATTGTCAAGAGCAAAGAGTTTGATGATGATGTCGTGGATTTTTTGGTTCATGTCAAAAATTTTAAATTTAAATTCTCTCACCACATATAAAATTCATAGGTCCCTTTCTCCAAGATGGAATTTTGATGATGATGAGAGAGAGTGTGTGTGGTTGTCTTAAGATTTTTGCATTTAATTTTGTGGGTAATGTGTCATGGGATAAAATGAAATTTTATAATTTGGTAAAGTCTATAATCTCTGTGTGATAGATGTGTCTATACAAGAAGTGAAGAGAAAATATTTTTATTTTACTTTTTTTTCTCTCTCTTGGTTTCATGATGATAGACTCTTGTAATTTTATTAGGAGACTAAGATGGGACAATGTATCATGATGACTGGTTGAGTGTCTGAGTGTCCTCTTTCTCTTTTATTTTTTTGGAGTGTTTTCATTTGATGGGGAGGGGGGTATAGGGGGGATTAAATTGAAGGGTCAGAGTCTGAACTTGGGACTGAATATCTGTAGTGTACATATATGTATTCATGTTGTGTTTTTTTATATAGAGAGAAGAAGTAATATTATTATGATGATCATGATGGCCTTTTGTTTAAGTTAGGTAATGGACTTATATATGATGGAAGGGAGTCTCTGAAATTGTTGTTGTGTGTTTGTTATATGTATTGTTGTTAAGACTGAGAGAGAGAGTGTGGAGCTATAGTTGATAGAGAGGATATTGGTATATAAAAAAAGTATTTGATAGACTTTTATTTTGTTTTATTCTTTGTGTCTGAGGGGTTTTGTATTATGTGTGGGTTGGATGATGGGGGGCCAAGACATTTAACAAACTCAGCTTGGATCCATTATTAGCCATTAAACTGGGAGTGGTGAACCATGGTATTCAATATCCTCTGACAGCATGAGACCAATATTAGACTTGTACACATTGTACACATCATGGTAAGAGAAAAAGAAGACCGATTAACTCCCGTTATTACTATTACCCGTCTCTCTCTCTTTTGCCATTTCTCCATATATTTTCTTGTCTGTATGCTTCAACTTGTTGTGTATTGTGTTTTTTTTGAAACACATCTCAAAGTCAAAGGGTGTACCACTCTCTCGTCTAGACTAATACATTTTTTTTCTCGGTGTGTTCTTACTTACTTAAATGCCCCTGGCATTTTAATCCAAAATAAGAACGACGTTTTCCCTTTTTTTCGGGGATGGGTAGCCTGTGAAGTTGCTGAGAGAATACAAAAATCGGGAGAATGAGAAAAAAAGGGTCTTATATTGATGATATATTATAGAAAATAGGAGGGAGATGGATTCTACAAAATAGAGACATACGAGTAGTGTCAATGGAATAAAACCCAATTAGATTGGCATTGGCATGTAAGGAAGAGGACTTGCAAAACTTGCTAATTTCATTTCATTTGGATCTAGAAGAACAAGACTTTTTTTTTTGTCTTCCCCTTCTTGTTCTCTCACATGTTAATTCCTGTCAACTCTCACTCTCTCTCTCTCTCTCTCTCTCTCTTTGTGTGTCGAAAATACTCGTCGCATTTAGTTTAGGATTATTTATATTAAGTCGAAAGTCGACTTTCTCTCTCTCATCCCCATGAGGGAGTCTCTCTTTTTTTTTCTTTTATTTTAGGAAAGTGAATAAAGATAGTATTTACTAGTTTAATGATGAAAATTTTGTGTTTTTTTGGGGAGAACTAAATTAAAATGTGAAATGTACTAATGAACTTTTTTTTTTGGTTTTTTTTGAATAGCATTCAATGGTCTACTTTTTTCATCACTATGAACTTCCAGCAATTTTGAGACAAGCAGCTCATCAAAATGTTCAGAATAATCCAGGACCTGAAGATGTTGGATCATCAGGACCAACTCAAAATCAGGGTGGGTCAACTCAAACTGGAGCTCCAGCTGGAACTGGAAATACAGGAGGAGGAAATGGAAGTACAGGAGGAAGTACAGGAACCACCACAGAAAATGAGAGTGGTTTACTACATCCGGTGCCAGTGACGACGAGTAGAAGGGAGACGAGTTCAAGTTTGGAGGGACAGAATCAACCGTCAGTCTCAACCACGTCCCCCTTGCCCTCCTCGTCTGTGACAAATTCTAGTTCACTTAGTGATAGTGGTGGAGTGCCCACCACTTTGGATAATGTTAGTAGTAGTGTGAGTGCCATAAATGAAGGGATAGTCCCTTCGTCATCCTCAATGTCGTCAGAAGCGGGTGACAAAGTAAACAATAAAACAATAAATAAAGTGAGTAGAGCTCCTGGACCTGTTGTGACGACAACCTCAGAGGCACAAGAGAGTGAAATTGAGGCTGAAGGGAGAAGAAGAACAAGTGAGACTATTGGACAAAGTGAGGATACATTTCCTACTATTTCTTCTTCTTCTTTATCATCAACTCCACGTGTTGTGACTCCACAAGGAGATCCTAGTAGTAGTAATAGTAGTAGTACTAGTGGTGGCTTGTCTGGACCAGGGCTACTGCCTGGGTCATTGTCATCACTAGCCGCTTCAGCAGCCCAAGCCACACCCTCGAGAGGAACTAACCTCGTTGATAATTTGGTTAATTCTCTCTCGCATAGTTTTAGTCTGCCTCATCCTCCCTCCGACCCTGCCACACTCCCTCGTCTCTCTTTTGGACGTGTCGAATTTCGTCGACTTGATCACCGTAAAAAAATCTTGTTTTTTTTCTCTTGTTTTTTTTTGTGTTTGCGTCCATATTTCTATCTCACATGTTTTTACTCGTCTGTCCTCGTGTTATTATTATTTTAATGCCATTTTTTTGGATTTTGATACATGTCCCTCACAAATGGACATTATGAATTTTTGATGAGCCATGTACGTAACATAGTAGGGATGAGATGTAGAGTGTGGCGTAGTTATTTTAATTTGAAATTTGAGGTTTTCTTTTCTCCTCCCACTAGACTCTCAGTCTAAACTAAAATGTAGAAATTTGTAGTGAAACTTGGTCTCTTTCGTGTGTCATCCTCATCTTGATCATCATCAGCTTTCGTTTTTTTCCTCTCTCTCTCTCTTCGTCATCTTGTACATCTCCAGGACGAAGGAGCTGAGAGTAACTTGAGGGTTTGCTTCCTCTCGCTTGGTCTATCCATTATGGGGTTGTGTGGTCGTGTCCGTGTCAATATATCAATATTAGCTTTACTCTGTTTACACTACCGTTGTCCGCCTTGGCCCAATTTAAAAAAAAAAGGTTCAGACTAGTCCTTTCTCCAAGACAGGCTAGTGACTAGTACCTGGAAAATAGAGACGAAATAGACTTGTGTGTGTGGAGCAACAGTGTGAGAGATTTGGACAGAATTAAATTGGAAGTTTGATCCAATCAAAAATTACCTGGATCTTCAATACACATTTTCTTTTCTCCCTTTTCCTCTCTCTCTTGTATTTTATCATTTGCGTTTCTTTTTTTGTTGTCAAAAGGACCAAGTCAATGTACAATACACAGAGAGAGAGAGAGACAAGACGTAGGAGAATTCATGTTTTGGATTCACAAGTTGAAATCGATTCACGAGTTTTAGATGAGCCATGGAGACTGTCTCATAAAATTACACAAGCTGAGACTCCCATACTATGAGAATCCGAGAAAGAGAGAGAGAAAGGTTTTGAAAAGCGTGGCAATGGAGTATCTCTCTCCCCCCTTTCCCCTCAAAAAAAGGAGAGAAAAGGATAGCGATAAAAAATATTGATTGGATGAAACATGTGTGTACAACATAGAGGAACATAGCGAGAGAATTTTTTTTTTTGGGGGGGGGGGGTGCTTCAAGCTTCAACTTTTTGTGATTGTGATGGAGGAAATGTTATAGGAAACATATGAGATGTTGTTGAAGGGGAGAAAAAGGTTATGAGACTTGATATATATATAGACTAATAGTGGAATGTTATAGGGAAGGGAAAAACGATAAGCTCAGGTGAGAGTACCCAATTATATGAATCTCTTTTGTCTCCAACTCTCTAGTTTTTTGGAAGACCTAATGGGTTGCTAAGGATGTCAACTTCCCCAGCTCAATGCACCTTGTGTGTCTAGGCAAAGACTGAAGGTCTAGGTCTTTTATTATTATATATCTTTGTACTTTTTTTTCCGCTTTATGAAGCTATCATCATGATCTTCTTGTTCTTGCCTGATCTCTGACTCTCTCTCTCTCTCTCTTATCCTTTTTCTTGTGAAGAAATGAGGGAGATGAACAACAAAACATGACATGGGATATGTACAGCAATGTTTTTTTGGGAACAAGAAAATAAATAGAATAAAAGTTTGATAGACTATTTTCTTCATTATGTAATTACAATGCAAAAGAGAAAAGAGATTTCCGCCCGTCCAATTCTTTCTTGTTGTTCTTTACACTATGTACGATGTACGAGGAGTGCATGTATTTTATGTCATTGCAATCTTTCTGGGTGTCTCTTATATAATGATGATGATGAGGGACTTTGTAGAAAGGGTCATTTAACCGGAAACAAGTTTTTTTCTCCCTCTCCCCCCGCCCTTCCTTGTAAGATTTTTCAAGTGAGTTTACTGTCCTGGAAATCATTTGATTAGGTCATACAAGTGGAAAAATTCTCTCTTTTTTTTATGGACAATATTTTTTTTTTTGATTTCCTTTTATTGAGATCCCCGTCATCTTTACTTTCTCTTTTGTGCGTCATATTTGTTTTTTTTGTCACGTCATTCTCCAATTTCTCGTTGTGGTTAAAAAATATTGTAAAGTTTTTTTAATTTGTTTTCTTCTTCTTTTGTAGTAATTTAAGAAAATTTCAAAAGTTTTGGGAATTCTTCTCTTCTTCTTTTTTTTGTGTATTATGATTTTTTTACGTCATTTCATGTGACAAATTATTTTTGATTTATTTTTTTCTCTACTTTTTTCCTCTCTCCCTCATGTAAGGGATATGGTTTGGTAATGAAAAGAATAATAATAGAGAGGTGAGGTAAGGATGGATGTCTTGAAATTTTTTGTTTGAAGAATAGTCGAGAAAATTAGGGTCGTCATGTTTCTCTTGTGTGGGGAAAAAATGGAAGTAACCAAGTATTATGAGGACAATTTGAGTGGAATAATAGATCTTTTGTGTGTCTTTATTATTAGATGTTAGACGAGATGGAGAATTATTATAATAGAATATTTTTTTCTCTCTCTTAAAAGAGTTTTGGCTAGGGGGAGATGGGGGTGCCCATGCGGTGATGATGAGGATGGTTTAGAAATTGAATGACTTTTTTTTATGTATTTGACTTGTTTAGTAAAGAGAAAGTGAAAATAATTTTCCTAGAAAATCACAATTTGTTTGTCTTTCCTCTGTATTTCAATTTAAAAAGAAACAAAAAATATAATAAAGAATATAAAGAAAGGGAACTGTGAAATAATCATTTCATGGAGAAAGTTTGATGGATTTTGTGTACTGATGACTGATGATGTTTTATTATTGTTATTAAGGCTTTTTTTGTTGTTGTTGTTTACATTTCTTTTCTTCATTTTAAAGAACAAAAAAAAATTTGTATGATTTCAATTTCATCATCATTTTTGTGTAGAAACTTTTTATTTTTTCTCATATTTGGGAAACACGTGCTGTGTTGATTGATGGAATGAAGAAAAATATTTCTTGTAATTTTGAATTTAAAATATTTTTTCATTTTTAAAAGGAACCATCTTTTTAGTACACAACTTTTCTATATAAATAATATTATTGTTTTTTTTCTAGAAAATTTATAGTCAAGATAGTAGACTAATGTGATGTTATATTTAGCATGATATTTTGAGAAAGATTTTTTGAAGATTGTTTAATAATAGGTAATGGACAATAGGCAAGTTCATTAAATGTATTGTGTGCGGGAGATGAAGAGAGAGGGGAAGGGGGCTAGAGTTTTTGTGTTGTGCTCTGTTGAGTCTGATGTGATTTTGGAAATTTGACTAAAAAAAAAGAGAGAGAGAGACCTTTTTTGAGAGTGGGCATGGGGACAGAGAGGACCACATTGGATGGTTTGGCCACATCAAAAAGGCTGGATTAATGGCAAAAAGACTTTGTGTTTGGTACAAGTCTTAATCATAGTTTTTCAAGTCCCCCCTCTCTCTCTCTCCCTATCCATTGGATCTGTAGAGAGAAAGAGTCAGTAATTTTGTGTGTGGTAGAGAGAAAAAGGCGCGGCGGGAGTGATGGTCAAAAAAAAGTAGGAGACTATTGCCTCTTTGCTGGCGTCAGTCTCGTCACCCGGGTGAATTGTACATGTGGATGATGGATGTATCTGTGGAGAGAAAAGTGGGTACTACCTATTTATAATGGAAGAAGTAATGCTCTCAATGAAATTTAATGGGGATACAGAGAGTTGTGTGGCTGGAATGATTTTAATTTTATACTCTCTCTCTCTCTCATTATATAGGGATGATGAGGATAGCTAGAAATAATTTTGATTAGAGGCTACGATTTCTATTCCAGAAGGATATGAATCTCTCTTCATTTTGGGTTTTTGAAGAGTACAAGGAGGGCGGGGATTTTGTGTGTGTGATTGTCGTTTATCATCAAGTCATTGAAAATTGTCATGGCTTGTTTGTGTCCTTTTGAACGAAGAGAGAGAGACTCCAAAGGTTTCCAAAACTCAAGAGAGAAAAGACTTTTGAAGTTTTCTCTCCTCCCCGTTAGCTCCGATTTCTGATTTCTATTCATAGACTTTCTTGTTTTGTTTGTTTCCTTCTCTCTCTCGTGGTTCTTCTATAGTCTGGGTAATTTTAATCGGGCTTTCTTTATAGTCATTCGTGGGGGGAGTGGGGGAGGGGGAGGAAATTAATATGTATTATTTTTTGGGTGGGGAGTATTACTCCTTTTTTGTCTAGAGATTGGAGATGACGAACTCTAAGATTATTTTCTTTTTAATTTTGTGATACTTTTGATATTTTATTAAATTAATATTTTTGTTTTTTTTTATTTACAGTCGTAGATGATGAAGGCTTGGGGACTTTAAATGATGATGCAGGACTGGATTGATGTGGATGGGAGAAATATTTAAAATTAAGAGAAATTTTTTGACAATGAATTTCAAGTCCCTACTATTTACTCCATATTAGATGACATCTTCAAAAAAAACCTAGAAGAGATACAGACAGTATGAAGTTGAGGACTATTACTATTATATTATTTTAAGTAATATAAAGAAAAAAAAGTTAATGTAATACACAAAAAACACTTACTAATTTTACAAAATGAGGATATGTAAGTATATAATATACCTATAGAGTTAATTAATATAGAAAGATTTGTATTTATTTAAGTACGATGAATTAAGAGTGTTACAATGATAATGAAGGAATTCTTTTTTTTTTGTGTGCTAGAATATAATATGGTACTATTGTATATATATAAAAAATTACAAGTTTTTTTTATAGTCTTTAATAACGCTAGAATGTGATTGATAACAGATTTATATTTCATGTTATGTATTTGTTTGTTTGTTTTTTTTCCAAAGATAAAATGGATCACCTGAATTTACGACCCTCTCCTTTTCCCTCCTCTGTTACTTTTGAGGTATTTTGTTTTTTTTGTTGTGTCATCCAAAGATCATAAATTAATGTGATGTTTTATAATTTATAGTTTTTAAATAAGGGGAAAAAAACTATAAAAAACTGATAGAAATTTAAATGTAGTCAAATGTATTTAAATTTTAATTTGGTAAAAATTTAATGAAACGTAGAAGTGTCTAGATTTATTACAAATATCAAAAGTACATCAACAAGAATCTAAAATCTTGTTCAGAAATTTAGTAATGTTAGAATACAATACAGATAATGAGTTAATCGGTTATCGGTACATAAAAATCTATAAATATGAAGAAGAATCAAGAAAATAGAGTATAAAATAAAAATTTACTGTGTCTAATTCTAATTAAGAGAAATAATTAAAATTAGAAATAAATTTTTTTGTCGTCCTCACATATTTAAAAAAAATATATATTATCTAATAGATATTAAAATATATATTTCTTTTCCTTTTTCTTGTTTCGACAAAAAAAATAAAATCAAAATTACAAATTACAAAATGGAAATAAAAGAATTGATACAATGGAAAATTGTAGAGTGGCTTTTGAAAATAAATTTTAGTTTTCATTGGATATATTTTTGTATGAGTGTATTTGTCAGTAGAATTAGAATTAGGATAGAAGTGGAGAGAGAGGACTAAGGGAAATTTATTATTATTTAGAGGGGATTTTGACGGAGAATATCGAGAACATTGACTGTTGATTAGATAAGGAAGGAGAGGAGATGATAAGGAAGGGAAGAAGACGGAAGTCTCAACTACAACAGCACACCAGTTAAATATCCGACTCTCTCTCAGTGGAGACGGGAAAGGCAAACATTGATGGGGATAGGGCGATCGATGGCAAACTCTTTTTATATGATTCTTCTCTTATAATCATATATATCTAGGCTACATGGTTACAGGGTATGTTACTTCTATTTGGCCTGTTGCTTCTTCCTCTCTCTATTATTACAAATATTATATTCCCCTTTTCTTCTTCCTCTTTTCTCTCCTGCTCTTTTTTCTCCATTTTTTAAAAAGAGATTTCTATCATTCTCTTCTGTACTTTACCTTGTAAAAGACTTTTAAAATCTATTTATTTATCTGTAATTTTTATGCTCATTGTTTTTTGTAAATTGTAATTGTAGTAATATTTAAAATTAAATATTTCCAGGTAAAAAATTACTTTTCTTTTTTTACAAAAGAAGATGACGTTGTTGAGTCTGAAGATTTCACCTCTAAAAATAAGGTTTGGTATAATATTTTTTCTACAGATATTAAAGATGACATTTTTTAAAAGGGAGTAAATTTTTTTTAGTAAGGATTTCCATTTTGCGTGGGTTTTGAGAGAGAGAGAGAGTTGGAGTTTGGTGAAAGTAGAAAAATGTTTGAGAAAATATATATTACATGTTGTATATTTAAGACTAATAATTTTTTGAGCGCATATTGACGGCGTCGGATAATATAATCATGAGCACGGTTTTTTTTGTACAGAGATACACACAAAGATTTTTTTCCTTGTGTGCGTCTTCTCTTCTATCCCCTTCTTCTTTTTTTTCCTTGTGTATACTTTTGATGAATGGCTAATATGAAGATGCTTCCTATTCAAAAAAAAGAAGAGAAAGTAAAGGCAAGACATCCGTCGTCTCTTCATCTCTTTTTTTATATCTTTCTTTGTTCCTTCTTTTCTTCTTCCTTTTTTTCCCATGGATATCATGAGTCTGTATCTATAATCCTCGTCTTTCTTCTTCTCTATTAAATGGAGAAGTTCCTGTTTTTGAAATTCATGAGACATTTAGTAGATCCTAAACTTTTTTTACTAGAATTTTGTCAAACTAAATATTCATTTTTTGAGAGAGAGGGGAAATATTACAATCACAAATAGTTTTAAATTAATCAGAAATTTTTTCAGACTCATTTCTGACGATGAGTATGAGGTATACCCACAAAAAAAAATATTTTGGTTGTTTTTTTCATGGTAAACATTCTTTGTTGTGTCTGTACTTGTCAATTTGTCATGATTTAATTGTGGAGAGTGCCGAGGAGGATATTAATGTGTAATTAATTAAATTGTTTTTATATTATGGGATATATATACTGTATATTTTGGAAGCTCTAAAAGAAAAATGTTTTTTTTCTGGAGAGCCAAATTTCCTGGATCCTGGACAGATGAAGTCTTGTGTAATTTCCTCTCTCTCTCTCGTTGGCTGTAGCTTTTTATGGTAAAACCGAGAAATGCCTACTCTTGACAATTTCGATTTTGGGGGGAATCGATGGGGTTTCATTTTTTGGGTAGGACAAAATACAAGATGATGGGAGGGGGGGGGGGTGAGATGTAGAGCTTAAGTAAGGTAGAGTGTGTGAAGGTTTGTAACGTGAATCTAGTCTAATAATTAGTCATTAGTGGAGCGTTAGAGAAGGGACCAAGTGGAAATTTTCCCAAACTCATTTCCTCCTCTATTTCGCAATTAAATTGAGTGACGTCGACTCTCTTCTTCTAACTTCTCCATTTTCTCTCTCCCATGAAGAGAGAGAGAAAAAAAATGTAGACGAGGAACTCAAATTGTCACTTTCTTTGGCTTCTCTCTCTCTAGTCTCAAGGACTACAATTCTCTTGCGTCTATACTGTTAAAGCGCGTGGGGAGAAATATGAGGGAAAATAAAATTAATTGTAGATTGTAGTTGACAAATTTTCAATTGATTTTTATTAATTAAATACAATTAACATGGAGATTTAACTAACAAAAAAAATCCTTTGGGTCCACGCCGCTCAAATTTTATTTAGTTTGGATGGCTCTCTCGGACTAACAGCTTAATTTGCTGAAACAAGATTTGAGGTCATGTTATGAAAAGTAAATAGAAAAAAAAGTTTGGGTTTATTATTTTACGATTTAGGATTTTTGACATGTGTTAACATTAACAATGAATTTGATGTGAATGAGAAATTTTTTGCACACGAGTCTCATTTGCGAAGTAATAGTACATGTGCAAATATTTATATTATTTATGTGAGTGCCTACTCATGACGTAATTATTGGGACATGAGTATTAGTCTCTTTTGCATTTTGAATAATTAATTTATGTTGTGGGAATTTAATTATGACGGACATGATTATCTGTTTTCTACAAAAATGAGATAGTGGAGAGTACACGTATAGTCTCGAGAGAGAGATAAAAGATGAGAGTTGATGCGTAAAATTTATGTTTATTTATTATATTTTTTTGTTATCAATTATTTTAATGTTGTTCATTTCAGTCTTTGGTATTGAACAACTATTTTATTCAAGTTTAAATCCAAATTGCATTTTGAAATGTCAGAGTTGGATAAGACGGGACAGAGGTAAATAATTAATTTAAAATAAATTAAAATTGTTTTATAATTATAGTTTTAATAGCGGAGGGGAAATAGTGGACTTGGGGGAACCAGAAGAGATTTTAAAAATTTTAGAATGCCCAGTTTGTCAAGAAATTCCGTATCCTCCCATCACAACTTGTTCAACGGGTCACCCAATTTGTCAACAATGTCGATCAAAATGTCAAGACTGTCCTTTGTGTCGACAACCATTCTCACAAAGTCGAAATTTTGTCATGGAGTCTCTTGTTCTCAATGCTCGCCACTCATGTCCTAATAAATCTTTGGGATGTCAAGTGATTCTTAGTGGAGATCAAATGCAAGCTCATCGAATTAATTGCAGTTACACGTAAAAAAAATTAAAAAAATTTGTAAATAACTTTTGATTTATTAATTTTTTTTAAAAAAATAGATCAATCTCATGCCAATTTGGGAAAAGAGACAATTGTGGCCATTCAAAAATTCATTTTACTCAATATCTCGACCATTTAAAAATTATCCATGGTGTGGTGGAAAGGTCAGGATCGAATTGGATGGAAGAGTACAAAATTCGAGGGAATGTAACAGGTAAGAAATTTAACATTTATAAATTTAATTAAAATTTTACCATCCTCAATTAACAGAACCTCAATGGGCGTACACTTACAAGGAAATTGAGGGTCAAATATTTTTCTCCCGGGTTTTCACCATTGACTCACACATCCATTGGTCCATTGCAATTTTAGATGGTCATGAAAATGCTCAGAATTTTTCTGCAATTGTTACAATTGAATCGATGAAATTGACTGTAAGCAAAAAAAACATTTAAAAGGACAATTTAATTATTTTTAATTCCATTTAAAAAGGAAACTTCACCCCAATCCCGGGAAAAATTAAAAATGGAATGGACCATCCCCATCCACTCAATAAAATGGTCAAATGATCAAGTTCGACAAAATGGGCACTGTGCTGTGTGTCCTCTAAATTTCATGGATCATTTCATGTCCACAATGTCCAATTTGACAGAACCAGAACAAAAATTTCAAACTCATTTTCAAGTGTTTAAAATAACTTGATTAAAAAAATAAATAATAATAATAATTAACAATTATAAAATGATAATTTGTTTTTAAAATAACTTATATATTATATAAAACTGTCAAGCTGTAAAGTGAAAGTGGACTACAACTGAGAACAAAACATTTTCATTTTAGGCTTGTGTAGTCCCAAGGGGCTCAAAAATTCAGTTGCACGAGAGAAAGAGGGAGGGGAGGAGGGGGGGCTTCTTTTTTTTCGTGTTGTTGTTTGGTTTTGGCTTGTGGTGTTTGGTTGTAGAGTTAGTAGTAGTAGTTAGCGTGTATAAATTTCTCCGACAAGTCCCGACATGCACAAGAGAAGGAAACAGTGTTCTCATTTATTAGCCTTCTTCCCCACTCTCATCTCCGTCCCCTCCCCCAGCTTTATTTCCTCAACTAAAGAGAAAAGAGATAAGGGAGCATATGGAAAAAAAGTTTTTTTTTTGTCTGCCATATGCACTGTAAATGGGGGGAGGGGTATACATTTCAAAAAAAAGTAGACGTACCGTAATCACTCGAATTAAAACCAAAATTTTAGTTCCGTCTATAAGTCTAGCCAAAAATAAGAAACTTTTGAGGGCATTAATGGGTGAATATACAGTAGTTTGTGGTTGGAAGAGAGAGAGAGATGAAAGTGGCGAAGAATGTCATTCATGAATAAATCAAGTCCTTAATGAGTCCGCCTCATCTTGTCCCTCTCTCTCTCTCTTTGTTGAAGGAAAGGAGAAACATGACAGCCAATATTACTCCCCATCTTGTTCTTTTGCCTGGAGGAGACTTTAACCAAAAAAGTAAAAGTTTACACTTTCCTTATCCTCATCCTTCTTCTTGTTTCTTGGTTCATTTAATTTTGTAAAAGTAAAAGTGATGATCCGTCCGTTGTGTGTGTGGGGAAAAAGTGTGTGGTGGTAAAATTTTACTAATTCAAATGGAGAAATTTAAATTGTCTTGAATTTTATTCATGAAAAACTTTGTCATTTTGTCTCTCTTATTCTCCTTTTAACTACATTTTCCAAAACAAGTTGGGAAGTGAAAGTGAAAGTGAAATTTAGTAAGGGAGAGACTCGACTAGTGGTACTGGTCAATAGAAAATTTCCCTAGAGAGTCCAATTGGAAGATGAATTTGTAGGGTCAAAGTCAATTAAAAGGATCGAGTTGATTAGTCAGAGTGGGTGATAATGAGGAAACGAGTCGAGTTTATTTTTTCGGGGGAGTTTTATAAGCTCTCTCCCTCTTTCTGTGTGTGTGTGTGGTTCTGTTGGGATGAATTAAAATGAATTCCTGACTTTACAAAGTGCACATTCACCCATTGGCAGAACCCATCAAATTAACCAAAACTGTGAAAACTCGACGAGTCTCATGAATATCCCCCATCTATTTTTTTACCTGTTTACTCTCTCCCTCCTCTATTTCTATTTACATGTCCCATCCCCCCTCTATTTTCCAATGTACTTTTCATTTGTGTAGCTCTCTCTCTCTTTCTGTCTCTATAGGTATAGACTGAGTATAGGGGGTATACCTGGCCAAACATTTAATTTTCTCTAGTTTTTTGTTGTCTACCAAACTCACCAGAAAACTTTTCTCCAGGGCTTCTCTCTCCATTTCTCTCTCTACCAAAAAAAAAATAGGCGAGATCATATTCCCTGTAAGAGAAAGAGAAGGGAAAACTCAAAGGGCAGTCTAAAATAATCAGACTTTTGGTATACAAAAAAGTGTGTAGAATGGGGAGAGACGGGGGTAGTAAAAGTTGAGGGTGGAGGGGGTTAGACTATGATTGATTTTCATTTAGCTGATTGTCTAACTTTTCTCTTCTCTCTCATGAATCTCTCTACAAAACTACACACACAATTGTACAGAGCGGAGAAAGTCACTTGTTGAGTTTTTTTTGGGTGCAGGTGTGGGGCTTTGAAGCCGGCCAAAAAAAAGTAAATTTTTTTTACTGTCCCTAATTACACCAGAAAAAGGGGAGAGTGAGGCAGTTGGGCGGGGATGGAGTGTGACTTTAAAAGAGAAAGTATTTTTATTGTACATTGAAAAAAAGAATAAACAAGGATTTTATATGTACTTTCACTAGAGGGAAAGGAACGCTTTTCATTTTCGACTCTTCATATTTTAGGGAAAAGGGAAAGTACTCCCTTTCGTCTATTTAGAATTCACCATTTGGCTAACATTTTTTGACAGTAAAGCCTTTTTTAGTGGTGGTGAAAGTAAGAGAAAATAGAGCTCAAGGTAGGACAAAGATGGAGGAGAGACCATGTAAACTTTTTTTTACAGGAGAGAGAGAGAAAGAGAGAAAATGGAGAGGATTTTGACAAGGGAAAAAATTTTGCGTCTAGCTCAGAATTTTTCACAGAAAAGAAGAGAAGAGGAGGAGGAGCTGGTTGGTAAAATGGGGAATGGTTAAATCCCAACTCGTTGGTTGAAATCACGAAAAAATTCTTTTTTTCAAGGCGACTCAAAATTAAAACCAACACAAGAGGGGAAACCACGTAGGCATCTCCTTTCCCCTTTTTTATAGAAAAGAGAGAAAGAGGCCTACTTTCTATTTTTGTTGTTTTTTGAGAGAGAGAGAAATTTTGGTGTATAAAATTTTCAATTTATTATAGGCAAACGACTTTCTTTTTCTCGGAGAGAAAAGTGAGGGTGAAAGTGAATGAGATTGACAGGACTAAAAACCGCAATGCATTTACAAAATTCTCTCTCTCTCTCTCTCTCTCTTTTAATGACAGTGAAAGTCTTTTGCCATTTTCATGGGAAGAGAGGAAGGGGAGAGAGAATGGTCTGTCATATCAAATTACAAAATTTAAAAGATGGAAAATATTTGATAGAAAATAGTCAACATGTTTTATTTTTTAATCATTTTCAAAAGTCCCCGCTGTTTTCTCCACAATTTATCTGACATTTGAGACTTGACACGATGAAAAAAAGTTTTTTGTATGGAAAACTTGTCAAACAATATTTTTTTGTGGTTTTATTTAAAAATTATTCAACTTTGTCTACTGAATATTTTTTTACAATAATAATTTTGCTAGTTTTATAATTTTTAAAATACAAAATTATTATTTGTGGTCAATTTTTTGGACATGGTCCACTTGACATTTGTGGTTATTTTTTTCTCTCTCTCCTCCCTCAAAAAAAACTTTTCATTTTATTTTAACAAACAAGGTTTTTCACTGTCTCGTTGTCTCTTCCACTTCCGCCTAAAGAAAAAAAATGGGGAATGGCGTGCAAGTCACGCATAGGGACAAGAGAAAGTTTTTTTTTGTCTATTTTTTCCACGTCATTTTACAAAAAACTTTGAATGCTCCAAGGTACTTGTCTCTCTCTCTATTTTTGTTGGCAATGACCATGACAATCCCTTCACGGTTCTTCATACACACACACACACAAGCAAAGAGAAAAAGGGGAGGATTGACATGGAAAAAAATGTAGATTGAAGTAGCCGCGACCGTTAAGAAAGGAAATGGCTCATCGTCATTCTTTCAGGGGGCGGAAGTGGATAGAAGAAGGGGAGGAGGTAGGGAGGAAGAGGAATAGGGACATTAACATGTAATCTCTTCCCATCTCCGTCTCCGGTTCTTCCACTCTCAATGCCTCCACTAAACCGTCTCAAATTACTGTTAAGACCCTTAAAAAAAGAGCACCCTATTCTTTTTCTTTTATTTTCAGCCCGCAAGGATTTAAAATTTGTGCAATTTTTTTTTGTGATGGAAAGGTCTACATAAAAATTAGGCAGTTTTTTTCAGTCTCTCTCTCTCTCTTGAATGGGGGGAGGATGAGATGAGTGACATGGACAGGTAAATTTTAAGAGAATTGACAATGTGCATGTGGAGACAGAGACAAGAAAGTTTGATGGAGAAAATGGGGGAAATATTTTTGAGGGGGGGAGATAGGGAAAGTGCGAGGGACCTCCTCCGGTGATTTATGAAGATCCATCTGGTTGTGACATTTTTGACAAATTCAAGAGAAGATTCCTTGAAATCCAAGGGATATTCACAATTTCTCTTACACACACTCTGTGTGTGTGTGTGTGAATCTTGCACAACTTTATTTTCTACTCCGACTCCCTACTCTCTCTCTCTTTATCCTGTTGGTTTTATGGTGACATGAGCATAAATATGAAAAAAACATGTACATACTCCACACTGGATTATCCTCTTTACCTTGTCTTCACGATCTGGCCCGGGGTAGTTGAGGCTCCAGTTTTTTCCAAGGGTCTAGTGGAATTTATAGAAATAGACACATTTTAATATTTTTTTAAATTTTTTTATTTTTTCATAACTTGAACGCCACTCGTCCAATTTTTGCCCTTTTTGCTCCTCAAGAGGGTCAAGTTGTCATTTGTGGTATTCTTTTAGACTTGAGCCGTTGATTGAGCTAATTGGTGTAGAATGTTTCATTTTTTGAGCATAGAAAGTAGAAAAGTTGGTGGATTTGATGTTACAAGCTTATCAGCAATGTGTATTCACAAGCAATAACAACAATATAAAAACGTGCTAATTGCCAGTGAAAACCCCGTAGCTAATGAAAGCAAATCTTCATCTTCATCTTTTTTTTTCTTGTTTGGGACGTGGCAAGTTGCAAAAAATGTCATCCATAATTATTTTTTCTTCCATTGTTCCTCCTGTCAATTATATTTTTCTTGTATACTTTTACAAATAAAATACTTTATCTGTTAAAAATACAAAAAATTATCCAGTCCATAATCTAAATAATCAAGTACAGACTTTTTGGTGACGATTAGCCTTGAATGGCGTCCAAGTCATAAAAAAAATTAGTAGAAAATTTAAACCATTTTTTAAAATAAAAAGTTTAATTAATCTAATAAAAAGTGTTAAATGGAAGGAATAAAACAAGAGAATCAAAGTAAAGTAGAATATTGTTGTGGAGAGGATAGGAAAGCTTTGATGGTTTTAAATGGTCATCTAATTCCATTTGATCCTCACGCCTTATCTCATGGCTCTCTCTCTCCATTACTTTCACTGGGGGCTATCAACCAGCTTTAAAATGTGACTCTCCCTCTCATTCTCACCCAATTCTTTTTTATTTTCGTTACACAAAAATTTGTAAAAATTGCACTGTAAAATAATGGATATTTACATAACTAAAAAAAATAAAAAAATAGGTTTCAGAAATAAAATAGGCAAAAGTTTGTGGGGGAGGGTTAAAAAAAATGTGCCAAAAAATAGGGGAAAATGTTTTATAAGACTGACATGGGGGGACATTGACACGCCTCGTGTCAGTCTCATCAAGACAAGTGGTTTGAAGAAGCCAAGAAACTCAATTCTTTCCTCCCCTTCTATTTTATTCTCTCACAAAAGAGGAAAACCCCGAGTCAAAGCAACACGTGACTACAAAAGGGAGAGAAATTCTTTTATTTTTGCAATACACTTTCTACAAATTCTTTTACTTTTACACCCTCCCACTCTCTTTCTCTCTCTGTCACTTTATTTTTTAAAAAAAGTGTACTAAAATTTTGACCTTTTAAATTGTGTACATTTGCTCATGTAAAAAGTCCTCAAAAAAATGAATTTCTTTAGTAAGAAAACTAGAAGAAAAAAAATGAGATGATGATGATGGGGCTGGAAATGACGGGTTGATTTGTAGAAGATTATGAATATTGAGTAAATAACAAGAGAGAGAGAGAGAGAGATGAGAGGCGGGCGGTCTAAATAGGAAAAAAAGGGAAAGGGGGATGAGAGGTTTGAATTTAAATTTAAGGACTTATTTACTCAGTAATGTAAACAAGATGGACTTATTTAGGAATGGGAGAGAGAGTTTGGGATTAAACAAGAGTTAAGCAATTGCTTAGTGAAGCATCCTTATTTAAGCACGCCTTTCTATTTACTCACCCTGCATTCTCTCTCTGTGTAAAAAAGAAGGAGAAAGAAGAGAGAGAGAGACAACAAGGGAATATTTTCTCAAAGGAAAATACAAAAACGAGAGAATCCCCCAAAGGCATCTCTCTCTCTTCTTTATCCTCGTCCCTTTTTCTTCAGATCCCTGTCCTCCCATTTTCCCATTTCATATTGGAAAATCTTTCTCTCTCTCTCTCTTTTTCCAAACCTACTAGCGTCACATTCTCTTGAAAAATCTCTCCAAAAAAAGAGAAAGTCTTTCTCTTCACTTCCATCTCTTCAAAAAAAAAGGAATGGGCCAAGAGAAAAGTGTGGCTCTTTTTTTAAGAATGTTGTATAGTGTGTACTTTCTCTGAGAGAGAGAGAAAAAAACATTTCCTTTTTTGGAAGCTAGAAAGTGGAAAAAGCAGAGAGAGAGAGTTCAACGATCAATTCAATGACAAGCGGTTCGTCTTTTTATTCCTTCTTGAGTTACCAGTAAAGAAAAACATGGAGAGAATGGACTTTTTCAAAAAAAGGGGAGAAAAAAAGAATTTGCACAACAGAAAACACAATTCACAGTCGACAGTCTCGGCCTTGGCTTTCTCTTTTTCTTGAGACTTCCTCTCTTTTGTGGGGAAATACAAATTGTACTATTGGCAAGAGAAAAAAAAGTTGGCGGGAAATACAAAAAGTTTTGATTTTTTTTCGTTTTTTAGTACCTACAATTATTACCTAAAAAACTTTCTCTTTTTTTAATTATTTTGTTTGCGAGACTTGGACGCCACTCAATGAAGTTTTCTTGTTTATGGGAGTGAAAGTTGGCTATTTAGGAGAAATAAATTTTAAATGAAAAATAATAGTCAAAATTAGTGTCCAGTGTAACAATAAAAGAGTAAGTTATTGGGGAGTGGGACTGTAATAAATCAATTTTTGTTTGTCAATGAGAAAAAAAAGAGACAAGAGTATTGAAAAAAAGTGAAGGTGAAACGTGTGTTGGAGTAAATCTAGGGCTTTTCTATAGCTGTGGGGCTTGCCATTGCCAAGTATATAAAAAAAGGGGGAAGGAATATTAAATATAAATCTTGCTTTCAAGACCCATCCCTTTCTCCCTTTGCTTTCTCTCTCTCTCTCTCCCTCTCCCTTTAAATATTCTGGGTGCATACACATTAAGGAATAAGAAATTTATATCCCCTTATTTCTTTCTTTCTCTCTTCCATGCCCCACTAGCATGACAGACTTTGTATTTGTAGTGTGTACACTTTCCTTCTTTGACTTTGGTGAAAGTTTTAGAGAGTCCAGAGGAGAGAGAAAGTTTTCTAAGAATTTAAGTCCATCAAAGGGACTAAATCCAATGGAGAGAAAAAAAACAAACTTTTTCTCTCCTCTTGGGCTGGACAGTTGGTTGACACTAAAGGGAGAGAGAGACGGGGTGTTTACGTAACCTTTAGGAGTTTGGAGAGAGAATGGAAAAAAAGGGAGGGAGATTGGGGAGAAATTGTGGTGTGATTCATGACTCTGTTTATTTTTCTCATAAAAATCTATCGCCAGTTGTGATATAAATCAGAGGAATGATGCCTGGGTTAAATCTTTCTCTCTGTACTTGTTGATCCCCCCCTCCTCTTTTTTTCTCTCTATTGATTTCGGCCTGTTGCTTCCTTGGTTAAACTTTCTTTTTCTCTTCATCGTGTCTACAAGACCCTTCCTTTTATTGTGGCAAATCATTTTGTGTCAGGCGTGGCTGGGAGGGTGACCATTTGAAAAAAGGGGGGTTTTTTGGAGATGAATGACATTTTTTAATATTAATTTCAAATCAATTATTCAATTTTTTTTGTTAGACTTGGACGCCACTCAGGGAGTTTGAGTCTGAGAATGAATAAGTAGAATCGTAGGTGTAGTTTTGTTGGCGTCGTTAAAATTGATGGCAATTCAATTTTTAAATTCTATGAAATCACTTTTTCTGAGTTGTGAAATGGAAATCCACTTTTAGAGTGGATTTATTCTTTGGGGCAATGGCTAGTAACTCTCATGAAATCTCAGCTTAGTCAAAAATAACGTAAAGATGCTAAAAAAATAAATTTTTTTCAAGATCTAGAGATGGATATTTTATAAATTGTCTAGAAAACACAAAATATTTATATTTTTTGAGTGTCTTTTTTATATAAACTTTGAGCTCTACTAAATTTCCAAAATTTGAGAATAATTTATAATCATAAATTGTTTAAAGTAAACTAAAAGAAGGATTAAGGTAGTACAATTTGTACATAAAAAAATAGAAGAGAAAGCATCTAAAAAAATTCAACTGTCCAATAGGATTGATTGTCTTTTTTCTACTCTCAACATTTCCCCCTATTGATTTTTGCCTCTTCAAAATTCCCCCAAAAAAATAATACCAAAAATCTTCCTTTGGGGCTAGCCGCACTATGAGGAGGAGGAGAAGCTGGAAAAATGGGAGTACAGCACAAGAGCCCAAAAAATATTTTTGGGTTTTATTTTTTAGGAGAAGAAGAAGCAGAAGAGGAAAATGTCCAAATATTTTCTGCATTGTTAGGCTCACGATGGATGTGCTTCTCCTAGGGGTCGAGGTGAGGTTTTAAGGAAGAGAGAGAGAAAAAAAGGGAGAAAGAAAAGAATATAAAAAACTTTGCGTGTGAGTAAAAGTCCCTCTCTCTTCCTCTTCTATATCAGTACTCTCGCCTCAAATTTGTTGTTGAAAATAAAAAAAGAGAGAAAGTAGCCGAAAAAAAACTCCTGACATGCCATTCCTCCTTCTTTTCCTCGTGGTTAACCTTAGTTTGAATTGACTTGACTTATCGTCAGTTTCCTTACTTTCTATTTTCTTGCCTTTAGTCAACAAAGTCTACCAATTTCACTTGAACTGATCAACTTTCCCTTCTTTCTTGATCCTCCTCCAATAGACTCCCCCCTTCTCCTTTCTCATTATATGATAATCATATTACAAGGAAAAAATGTACAACATACGCTCTCCACACTCCTCTAGTCAAAGTCTCTGGAGAAAGTTGGAAAAGCACAATTTTGAAAGCCTTTCTCTCTTTGGAAGGAGGAGAGAGAGAAAGTGAGCTGGTTGTAAAACTCGAAAGACTTCTGCTCGTATGAACCGCATATACTTTTCCACTTCATTTAGTAGCTCCCCAACAAGGCTACTTTCTCATTTCCATGCTTTCCCTTATGGCTAGAGGAATAGGATCCCTTTCTCCTTAAGTATAATTTTATTACATCACCATGATTTATACTCCAACTTCCTCTCCTTTCACCTTTTTTTTCAACAGGGGGAAGAGTACGGGGGTCCTCCCTCAAATGGGCTCATATTTTTTTCCCCAGTTTTTTACACACACACACCAATTATCCAAGATTATCAACTAAAATAATTACAAATCGGAATTTTAGAGAGTCATGTGGTCTATTTTAAAAGAATTGGAGGGAGATGGTTTTTTTTTCTTTTAAAATATTCACGGAGGGGAGAGACGAGTAGTCGTGCAAGGGCTCAAAGTGGGGAAAAAAAATGTTCATAGATTTTTGAGAGACTCCTCGTGTGTCACTCCATGTTTTTCTATGTATAGTTTTTTTAGTAATAATCGATGGCAAGCATGGAAAGAGAGAGACACACTCGAGAGAAAAACTTGTCTTGTAAACTTATTAATATTTAGTATCCATACAACACACACACACACCGCCACAGCTATACCTTTCTCTACAGTCTCTCTCTCTCTCTATTATGAATTAGAAATTATGGGGTAGTCAACATTGAAACCCGTTCGAAGCCAAACCTCCAGACAGAGAACCTCACACGAATTTTTATGGAGGGGAGGAGTTTTTTTCTCCAGTATAAAAAGTTTATGTATATAAAATATTTGAGAATTAAGGAAATGACAAATTATTTCCTTTTTTTTTTTACTTGAACGCCGTTCATGTCTTTGACATGAATTTTAACAAATTATTTCCTTTTGTTTTGATGCCGTTCAATCTAATTGAGACTTTTTTTGGAGATTAATTTCAATAGGAGTAATTTTATGCAAATTTTGGTTTTCTTTTTTTTTGGAAAATAAAATTTATGAAAAAAAGGTGGCCATGGTCATGTGGGCAATCTTGTTTTCACTGATAATTGGATACTAATCGATACGCCTGCTTTATTATGGCCATGGCTCCTCTTCCTCTCTCTCTCTGTCTGTGTTTGCTTACTTTACTTTTTTTTGGAGCGCTACGTTGCCATGCTACAGAAAAGAAAGAGAGAGAGTGGAGTTGGAAAAAAATGGAGGCTTGACTAGAGACAGAAGAGATAAAAACATTGTTTGAATTCATTGAGGTTATTAGCGACAAGGGGGATGTGGGGGAGGAGAAGGATGGGTTGGGTCGACGAGTTTCACTCATCTATTTATTGCCATATGATATCCTGATAATAGAACAGAGAGAGAGTACAACTACCCGGGGATTAGCATCTCCCATGATCACGTCCATATGCTCTCTCTCTCTCTTCCCCTTCACAAAATGAAACTATTTTTTTTTCTTTCTTTTTATTTAAAACGAGGAGTCTAAAGATTTTAAATAGCAAATAAAATGGAATTATTTCACTTTTAATTAGTCTCTTCAAGTACACACCTCAAACTTTCTCCTTTTGAACAAAGTAACATTGTAGTCTTTTTCTTTACTAAATAATTTGCAATATTATTTAACCCTCAAGAGTTTTTTTATGAGGGAACCCCTCTTTACTACCAAATTTTGTACCGTGAAACTAGGACTGATTGTACAAATTTATTTTATTTTTGGCAAGGGGAAAACAGAAGGGGGGAGAATGAAAAGGGAGGATTTTGGTTGACCGGGTGAATGTGCAAAAAAACATAAAAAGTTGGGATGAGCCGAGAGAGAGAGAGAGAGAGAGAGAGAGAGAGATGAAAGAGAAAAGTGAGAACTCATGAAAATTTTATGAGTTCCATCCCTCATACTGTTATCTTCATTTACATTCACAGCCACACAACAAATGCTCCTGCCCTTCAATAATTCTCTTCATTCTCTCTCATACTCTGTGTGGGGGACTTGTACTGGTACAAGTCGAGGGGGGTTTTATAGATGAGAGAGAGAGTAATCACCTTCTTTATGCCCAATAGCTATCCCATTATCATTTTCTATTTTTATTTGTCTCCTTTTTCCCAACCATATGCTTCTCCTATTTTTCCATGGGAGGAAATGGTGTCTTAAAACACTTAAAAATTAAGGGGATGAAGGAACCCCCTCCCCCCATCCTTTCTCTCTTTCTCTTTCTCTTTGTGAAGAGTTTTACTATGATGGGCTGTTTATATTTTTTTCATTTAATTTGAATTTTTAATTTTTAACTTGAACGCCACTCATCTTTTTACTCCCCGTTTTTGTCTTCTTACTTTCAGTAGGTGACAACTTGCGATGTCAGTGGATTTTTGTATTTAGAATGCAACAAATTACTTTTTGTATTTTTCAACAATTAAATGTTTTAATTAATTTTTTTTAAATGTAATATTAAGTCTCCAAATTTGGATTTTCTAATTGTTCAAGGACCAGGCAAAATCACTACATGTTCTGTTACGAGCAAAGTCGCCAAAATGGGCATAAAAGAGTTGAGTGGCGTCAAAATGTAACATTAAAAATGAATTAAAATAGAAAAATTTAATTGAAATTAGTAACTCGCCAAAGAAAATGATTTGGTACAAAATTGTGGATTACAATAAAGGTTTTTTTCTTACGGCACACAAACTCGACTCTTATTTCCTCCCCTTGAAAGAGAAAGAGAGAGAGAGAGGAATGATGGATGATTAGCGATTTTATCGATTTTGGTAGGAGAACGAAGGAGGGGAGGGGGGATGCGGGATTCGGTGTATATATGGGACAAGCTGTTAAAGATATGGCAAGTGGTGGTGTAACACGTGTCATGTCATGGACATGTCATGGCTCTCTCTCTCTCTCTCTTCTCCACCTTCATTTGTCAGTCCAATAATTTTATGAGGACCAAAGAGACAGCCAAAAGAGGAAAGTCAAACCCACACTCATTCACCTCTAAAAAAAGTCACTTTTTTACATCTGTCCTCTGGCTTTAGTCTTATCTCTTCCTCCTCCTCCTGATATCAAATGAACATTCAAATTACCTAAAAAATGACAATCAACGGGGTAACCATGAGGAGTCCCAATTTTTGAGCTTATTTGTACCTATCTCCTCCCTATCATGTCCCCAGCTCTCTATTTTTTTGTAGAGACAAAAACCCGTAGATTAATTTTATTTTACATTAAGAGTCAACTTTCAGGGGAAGACTCTTTCCACTTTATTAAATATTGATCTTCTCTCTCCCCCTCTTCCTCCTCCTCTCTCTCACTCTCTTCCTTCCTCCATTCATTTTCCTGAATTCTTTCTTTACCCGCTTCCTCTTTTTTTTTAAATTTAATGCTCCATGCAATTTCAATTTAACCACCTGCTATACATTTTTTTTTAATTATTTATGACAAAATGTTTTCATGGTTGGGCGGTCATTTTTTATCAATTGAAAAATAATAATAACAATTTTTTTGAGACCTGATTTTAGTTGTTCAAGGATTGTGAAGGTTGGTGGAATTGGTAGAATCCAATGAAGATTTTTGATGGAATCTCCGTTGATTTTTTTTGTAGGAGAGTGAACTGGGTATTTAATTTTGAAATTTAATTGTTCCATTTTTATTTTTCTCTTTGACACTTTTTTAAACTAAATTGAGCCATTGAGTCAAACACTTTTGTCTATTTTTTCCAATTGTTTTCAACATCTTGTGTTCACACAGTTTCTTTTAGTGGTTTTGGAAAATTGTTGAAAAATTAAATGAAGGCAAGATGATAGAGTTAAATGATAATTAATTTTATTGGGATTAATTATTTCAATCTTTACAATATTTTTGACTATACAAAAGAAAATGGTTGTTAAAGTCGAGGGGAGTGTAGAGGAATTTTTAACAATAATAATTTAAAGTTATTTAAGTCCATTTTCCAACTTTCTCTTTTTCTCTATTGTCTTTTATTTTTCAAAAATAAAAATGAAAATTTAATTGTTAAATTTAAAACTCAAAATCAAATTAATTTTGTACAACTTGGACGCCACTCCATTTCTCTAGCCTTCCTTTTTTGAGTCACGACTGGAAAGACTTGTTTTTGTGTGCTCATTTGCTTGATAATAGATTCAAAAATAATTCAACAATAAAAACGAGAAAAAGTATTCCAGGCCCTTGAGTTGCCTAAGAAAAAGAAAAAGAAAAAGAATAATTTGAAAAAAGAAAGCAAAAAAGTACAACGTCCTGTTGATTCCGCAAGTGAAAAGTTTTTTAATGAGAATTTGTGGCCTTGTAGGTGATAAAAGAAGGAAGAAAAGACTTTTTGGAGGAGGGGAGGAGAGTAAAAGAGAAACGACAAGTTGGACAGTTGGAGAGAGACTGGAGGAAGTCTGTTTCACCAGAGTTGGTCAACGAGTAAAAAAAGCTGGTGGGAGCCAGAGCTAGCTGGAGCTGGAGAAAATTTAGTTTGAGAGAGAGAAAGAAGTGAAAATAGGAGAGTGAGAGTACAAGAGAGAGAGAAACAGACGGAGAGAGACTCTCTCCATTTGCTATAGGTTACCATGGGCGGATTTTTCTACGGGGCTCCTGTTACTATGAAACGTGGGTTCTCTCTCACTGCACCAGCAAGAGAGGCATGGGCATATAAGGCTCTATGTATATATGTCGTAGTCCATGGTGGGGGTCAGGCCACGGAGGGACTTTTGATTTTTATTTTGTGTTTTAAGGTACAAAAACAATTGTGATTAACTGTAACTACGAAACTGATGAATGCTAGGATCATCGTAGCACTTGTTAATAATCATTTACGAATTTTATCTTGAGTAATTAAATGACTTTTCATCAAAAATCTATTTATACAAACACTCAAACTCGTTTAAAAGTAAGTTAACAAGTGAGTTTTATGAAAACGATGATAACAGTTTGATTGACCTCAACTTGTGGTCCTACTAATTGTCTAGAAACTATTTTCAAAAACACACAGTTCTGGAAAAATAGACTTGTTTTTTTGGCGACCCGCCATGGCCTAGGCCAGTAAAGGACCAGACCCTCCGTGGCCGGACCCCCACCATGGACTACGACATATATCCTTTTTTTACTATGGGATCTCTACATAAACCTCCCCCCCCCCCTCCAAATTCTATAGAGAGTCAGGGAAAAGAGACTGGAGAACTACAAACTACGTACTTAACAACACCAAATAACTTTCCATATGCCATCTCCATTCTCTTCTCTATATCTCTCCCTATAAACTCTCTCTCCTCTTTCTCCCTGTCTTTCACTATGCATAGTCTCCGTGTAAACATTCCCCTCTCATATTTCTCAATTCAAGACAAGCAAAAAAAAGAAGGGAAAATTTTTGGGTGACTTTCTACGATTTCCTATATTTTTTTCTCTATTTTCTTCTGTCTTCTCATAATATTTATTCCCCCATTTTTTAACCACATCCCTTCACAGAGTCTCAACAGAGACAAATATTACAAAATGTAGTACATTTTAATAGTCTTTCCATTTAAATTAATTGAAACCCATTTTTCATAAACATGGCGTAATCCTACAACATGGCGTAAATCTAGAAATATGCTTTCTCTCCCAAAAAACTTTTTTTTTGGGGGAAATCTTATGAGTGGAAGTTAGTTGAATAAATGTAAAATGACAATTAAAAATTGTCATTACAATTTAGAATAAAAGAAAAAATAGAGAGAGAGAGAGGCAAGTCGACGTCCTACGTCTGTATGGGAATTGAATTGGGGATCCGTGTCAGTCTGGAATGTGTCCATATGGTCTGGAATCAAGTCTGGAAGGAGATGGGGAAGGGATTGTGTTTGCTAGAGAGAAAAAAGGAAGAGAAAGGGAAGCAAGAAGCCGGTAGGATATACCCGGGTCGGTGGCCGTGTCGGTGCTTGTACAAAATTTGTGGAGTCGGCGCACTCTCCTCTTGTGATAAAAGATATGGCCGGGTAACTAGTTTCCCCCCCCCCGTTTGTATGTATGGCCCCTCTCTCTATTTTGGAGAAGGACTGGAGTAGACTGGAAACTTGAGAGTTTTCGAGGCTGTTGCTTCCCCCCTCCTCCTCCTCCCTTCCCTCCTCTTGTCTTCCTTTCTTCCTGTTGCTATTCCCATTTCCACTCGCTAATACATCCGACAAACTCACCAGGCCAATAACTACATGCAACTCCATCAGCTTGTACTATGACAGACCCCCCCAACACTACCGTCAAACTTACAGTCATCACCCCCCTCCCATTTTTTACTAAAGGCAAGGAGCAACGGCAGGATAAAAATTGTCAATTTTTTATATAAATCTCATTGACACAATGAGTCCAAGTTTTTTTTTTGGAATGCTTGTACTATACTCGTGTGTGGTCATAAAAGGATAATGTTATTTTTATGTTTTCCCCCTTCTTTTCCCCTTTTTGGGGGAGATTGTTCAATTGTCAGCCCTCAGATTTTTTTAGAGGGCCAGGCCAACAAGTTGCCCAATATGAAGAAAATCCTTTTTTTTGAAAATAAAAATGTTGTGTATTATAAGATAGAGAGGATTAAGGCTTTCATAAAAAAAGGGAGAGAAAAGAATGAGGGGGTATGTTGGGGATGTGGAGAGGGCAGAAAGTCAAAAAAGTGCAAATCTTTTGAGCCACTCATCTCATCTATTGTGACCAAGTGTGTGTCCATCCAGTGAGCTCTAGCTCTGTCCCCAACTTTTAAGAGTCTGAGCCTTCAAAAGGAAAAAAAAATTTGACAATTGACAAACTACCGGATGAAACAATTTTTCCATGACCAATGAATGCCATTCCATTTTTTCTCTTGTTTTTTTTAAAATAAAAATATTATTTTGGAATCAAATTCTACACAAAAAATTAAACAACTTTTTTTAGCTTCTCCAATTTTTTTATAAGACTTGAAAATCTACACTTGGACTTTTTTGTACAGAGCAAATGACATTGGATATGGAGATGATGTGCTAAAATTAAATGGAAATGGAGATCCCATCTCCCCCTTTCAAAATTTTATAGACCTTTATAACCCACAAGAGAGAAGACAAAGTATTCCCTGTGAGTAATATAAAATTTGTGACTTTTTTTATTATTGAAATCACAAAATTCCACACACAAAAAAATATTTCAAAGTCACAAGGACAAAAAATTTAATATTAGAGTGGTTGAGTTTTAATTGAGTCTTTTGATGAATTTGAATTAATTTTGAAATAAATTTAGATAAAACAAAATCAACTGTTCTTTATGTTAGTGTCAGTGTGGATTAAGTAGGGAATTTTTTGGAGATTAAAAATAGAAATCAAAGAGATTTACAAACAATTCTGGGCATTCTCCACAGAGAGAGAAAGTGAATTAACCTCCTATTTTAATATTTATTTAGTACACTTAATACACAAAATTATTTTTTATGGGGCCTCTCTCTCTTTTTGGACCAAAAAGAGAGGGGGGAGTGAAATGGTGACTTGACTGTAGTCAGATTGTGGAGATTGAAAAGAAAGAGGATGAAAGGGAGCTATAGGAAATGATTAGAAAATTTGGCAAGAGAGAGAGAGAGAAACATGAGAACAAGTTGAAAGTGAAACGCCGGGTGGGAATGGGAATTGAGAGACTCGGGAACCAACAAAATTTAATTAACCACCATTGGAGAAAGTCAAGAGAAAATACTCCCGTCAAAAAAAAATATAAAACTTGTCCATTTAAATTTTCTCTTGAAGACTTGAATAAAAAATATTTCAAAATTTGTCAAATCCTTCTTTTTATTTAATAATACCAGAATCTGTACCAATGTACTGATTTTAGTCAATTTTCTTTTATTTTAAAATAATAATTAAATTAAAAGATAATTGTTAGAGTTTGATGACGTCATCATGTTGGATCATTTCGATGATTGTGATGAGAAAGTTGATGAATATTTTTCAAGTCAAATAAATTGTTTCTGAAATTATTAAATAATATATTTATAATTGAAATGATAATTTAAATAATTATAATTACAACGAATAATTATGTACCTAGTTTTAATCCCAAATCCAGGTAAAATTTCAAGATTCTTCATTTTAATATAATCATTATTAAATCTATCAATACTATGTTGAGTGACCACGTCCTGAACGTAAAGTCCATCACCTCCACATCTTAATAATTTGATGATGTATCGACGAATTCTTTCACATTTTGTGGGTTTTCTTTTCAAGTAGCGAGTGGCCGAGACGGGGATTTTGGTCTCACATGGAATTTTTTTATTTCTTGGCATTGAAATGGCGGCATGCCAAGCTTAATTAAATATAATTATTTTAAATATAATTATTTGAAATATAATTGAAAAATTGTTGTGATTTTTTATCTTACCTAGAAGATGACGACGACGATAATATTGTTCCCGCATTTCAAACTCTGACCCATGATTGGAAGTCCCGGGTGGTGTACGCAAAAGAGTGAGAACTTGTAAAGCTGAAAAATTGTCCCTTTCAAGACGAATATCCATGGCATGTCCATTGACATCATGTTTGGAATGGAAACCATCATCCTCCCTCTGTACCACAAGGACTTTAGTAGGACCAGAAATCTTTCGAATTCTTTTGTTTCGAATTGAAATCACTGAAGATGCTGGTGAATGATCTGGAGTGTCTGTCAAAGTAATCACAGGTGGAATGTCCAGGGCAGCCAGTGTTGATGGTGGTACTCTTTTTTTCCCTTTTTTGGATTTTTCATGGACTACATAAACTTGGACGTCATTTTTAATTGTGTTTGTGGTCAATTCATTTAATTTTAATTGTAATTTATTTTCATCTGGATCTGGATATGATTTTAAATTTTTTGGGTGAGGTTGAGACAGAAAATGAAGGAGATTTGTCATGAGGTCATGATGATGAGGTGATATGAAATCACCTTCAGAGTCTTGATCATCTTTTGATTGTGTTCGTGTTTGTGTGGATTCATCCCATAGTGTTTGAGGTGGAGGTGGAGGTGGGGGAGGTGGAGTAGATTTAAAATCTTCATCCTCATCCGAGTCATCATCTTCAAGGGGTGGACAAGTGGGGAAGTGAGGATGAGTTTTTCGACGTCTATCCATACTCACCTAATTTAGACACAAGTGGAACTAACGTTAATGTACAAAACATTTGAATTTTGATCTTGTTGGCCATGTAAAAAATAACAAGTCACTTTGATTAAAATTATAATCACAATCAATTTTCAATACAGACATTTGTCAACTGACACAAATTATAAATTAGACAACTAATAAAATAAGACCAAGGTGGCTAAAATTCTATAAGGTGACGACAAGTCCAGTTTGGTCGAAATTCTGAAAAGTAAAAGTTTTATTTTG
>JAQIVZ010000565.1:0-60067 GCA_034700945.1 Arrhopalites spinosus | reverse complement strand
ACACGATCGGGACGGGACGAAACCGTCCCGTCCAGATCCAAAAATGAGTCGTTTCCATGGTGTCACCATGGAAACTGTGTATGTTTATTACGAAATAGACCCGGACGGGACGGGACGCGTCCCGTCCGGATCCGATCTGGACGGGAGTTTTTGCACTGATCTCCCCCCATATCTTTCGATCTCAGGAACAGGGACGGGAAACGTGCTTCTCGTTCGAACAGGATTCTAGAACTCCGAGCGCGTTTGGAGCTCTAGAAACTTCATTTCCCAAGCTCATTCGGTCGATAAAATGTTTCACACGAGTATCTACGAACATGACATCTTGTTGGTAATAATATAATAATAAAATACTTTATTCAAAGTCACTGTTCTCTGTCGAGAGACCTGTCAATAGACAGTATACTACAACATGTTTTTTACAAAATATTTTCATTGTCATAAATACAAATATAAATTTATGTATTATTTAATCCTTGGGATGTCCGTTGAGTTGTTTGAGAGCTTGCAGCTAGTCCATTGTTGACACTGTGAACATGGTTGTGTGGCATGCTCACGAATCCCTTAAACGTTTCAACTACTAATTGCTTAACAAAACTTTCTGATATTCCAAACTGTTTTCTAAAATTCTCAAAAAAACTAACTATTGTGCCTCTTGCACCTACATAAAATCCAATAATTTCAATTTGGCTGTTCATACATTTCCTTAAAGTAAGGAATAGAATCTTCGTAATGACTTTTTTTCTCAATATTAACATTGCTAGCCTGCTCTGAGTGAAATTCGATTCTAATAGTTGGGTCTAGAATATAGGCTTCTTGTTTCTCAATTTATTAGTGACCCAACGAATCAAATCAGACGAGTTGACGGTCTATTTCAAGCGGAAATCTTGTCGAAGGTTGAATGAACGTTAAAAGGTGGTTTATACGGCGTTGACAAAAGTATACAAATTTTTAAACCGTCTAATTTTGGTCAAAAACTAGTGAAAGTTTGACGACCTACTCTTTTTCACTTTTCGACATTTTAGTTGTGGTCGAATTTTGACTGAAATATTTAACTCAGTGTGCGAAATATGTTCGTGTTTTTATTGAGACCTAGTCGGCCTATGACTTAGTTTTGAAAGTTAACAAAAAAACTTTATAAGAATATTTTTGCAAAAGAATTGTTTCGCAACTTTGTTCTCTTCGAGGATCAGATTCACTGTTGATTGTAAAATATTATTGCCTTTTTATTATTTTTTAAAATTCTTTGCCACTAGTTCTTTTCCTTGTTTCTTAGACATTTAAATGGTAAGGTCACACACTTTTACTCTCCCCATTTCAAATTTCATAGTCAAATTATTATGATTTTGACATTTGTTTCAGAATGAAGGCAACCTGCTTACGCTGGTACAAATATTTAATTTTAAAATTACGTTCTAAAGTTGATTCCACGTTTTTGAACATTTAAATAGTGTCGTCAATTATAACTAGCTTTGAACTTTTGATTTATAAAATATTTAAATGTAAATTGTCATTGTAGTCAAAAATAACAAGTATATTAATTTTGCAATCCTATTTAGTTTTTTACGGATTACATGGACTCCAAAAGTAGTTCGTGTCTACCGAGTTGGCCTTTTCCTGGTCAGGGCAGTCGGTAGCATAAAATGATCATTTGCTGTCCAGGTGCCGGGGAGATTAAATGTCCCTCAGATAATTACAAATGGAGGCACGGAAGATAATTAGGTTATTAAGTTATATAAATTGCTACATTTTAAAAATAATGTTTCATAAAATAAATCCTTGAACATGAATTCTGTCTTTTCATTGTGTCAGAAAATAATAAACTGTACTGGAAAAAATAATTTTATGGTAGTCAAAAATCGGCCGAAATCAGGCATAATTCACAAAAATTAACTTCTATTTGGTCTTTCGGTACAAAATTGCGGAGGCGCCGAAACCTTGCCTTTTGGCCAGTTTTGTCGAAACTCAGAATCAAAACGTGGTGGAATGATTTGCTGGGAATGCGGATAAATAATTCGACTTTATTTGTTTGCTTACTTTAAAATCAATTTAATTCCAAAAGATGATAATTAAGTGACATAGCTTAATCTACAAACAGCCAGAAAACTAAGCTGGGCTTATTTGAGGAAACAGGGCGGTTAAAAAAACGTCCTCTGGTTCCTCCTTTTGTACACTATACGCTGTATGGGACCACGTGACGAAGCAAGCACCGCCCAGGGGACGTATTTTTGTTGTTACCGCCCTGTTTCCTCGAATTAGACCAGCTTGGTTTTCCTGGCTGTCTACAAACATATTTTAAAATATTTAAATTATCCCTATTTTCTGCCAAACTATAGTCGTTAGTTTTCCTTTCATATTCACTTCCAAATTCATCATTATCCTTTTAAATTGACGGCAAAGAAAGCACGAACCACTTCCTGATCCTCTGCTGCCCCAACCCTTTGGCGGAGGGCCTTACTTCTGTTAAAACCGCTGCCTTCAAATGTAGAAACTACATTTGAGACAACGGTTTGGGCCTTTGCTTGGTGAGTCTCATTTTTAGAAGCTTCCTCATTTTTAGAAGCTGTTTCGATGTTCGAAGGTGTCTCATTTTTGGAAGCTGTCTGATGTTTAGAAGCTGTCTCATTTTTGTAAGCTGTGTCATTTTTAGAAGCTGTCGCTGGAAAAAGTGTTTGGGCGGGTGCTTCCTTTGTCTCTGGCTCTGCTACCGCGGCGCACTACAAACATTTGAAGGTATTAAAATAATTATATTTATCAACGGGAAATTACCAGTTTAACGTTAACAGATATTCATACCTGTGTCACAAAAAGAGAAAGAGAAAACACGAAAGCAACCAACAACGACTTCATTTTGCAAGATCAAAAATTTTACTTTTCGAAAGGACAGAAAAAAAGACTAAAATGACAAGAACCAAGCTTTAGAATTTAAAAAACTGTTAATATTGAAAGCCAAAATAACGACAAGCCGTACAACTTCAAAACTGTTATTGTTTATTTAGTTGTTTATTGCCACATAAAATACAAATTTGAAATTACTTCATTTTTTAGTACATATCAAAGGTTGTAATATTATATGTAAAGGTTTTCGAGGTGTTAAAATACACAGTAAAGAAACAACTCGTTGAGCAAGTAAAATTCAAAATCACCATTGATTTTGGTCCTTTTATTAACCATATTACTATCAAAAAGCAATGTTCTCAGAACAATAATATTTTATGAATGCTAATTGTTTACCCGTGCCCATTATGTTAGTTAACTATTTCACTACAAAAATGTTGGCCATAAATGTTCACCAATAATAAGAGTGCAGCAAGGCTCCCCACCTAAAGTTAGCTTTAGGTGAAGAGCCTTGGAGTGCAGTACATTTAAACTCAAATCAATTGAATTTTTTTGTTTGTATTGAGGTTTCCATAATTCTAATTGTACATTCTCAGCAATTTTTTTCCGTAAACTATAAATATGAACGTATTTCAAGCGTTGTCCGCACTCTTTTATCTTACCGTTGTACGCCATGTCCCTGGCCAAGGGGTGGCCAGAAACGCCTATTCAGATGAAGTTGGTTTCTATACCTGAGTAGATTACAACATTAAATATGGTGGAAATTCAATCATTTATGTACAATTATTTCCACATTCAAAACTAGACTTTGTTGAGCATAATAATTGAAAATTCACAAAATGGCTGGGTAAATATATCACCAATTTAGAAAATAAGTATGAAAAGTATGTATTTATTAGTAATAAAGTGCGACGTTTCGACTATAGGCCTTCTTCAGGCGATAAATTATGTATAATAATTGAAAAGATTAGTTTAAAAAGTATGGCGCATCACCGGCGTGGCCCTGGAATTTTTTTTGACGCGCTATACTTTTTGAACTCTTTGATTGTTAAAAAATATGTACTATGCTATTTGCTACTGACTGACGGTATGCCGAATTTTTAAAGAACTTCATAGAAGTTCATTCAGCCGCAGTTTGCAAAGTAGCGTCTATTACCACAAAGAGAAATGTATGGCAGGCTATGATGGAAAATATTGTAGCGGAAGCTTAATCGGGGACATGCATTTGAAGTTAGCAGAAATGCTGGAAATCAGTTGGACCTTGGAATATCTTTCCTGGCATGCGTGCTAAATAAAAAAGTATTTAGTTGCAAATTATATTTGAGCCTAGTGTTAGTCACAGTTTAAAAATAAACGATAACGAGTGTATTACTTAGTGGAATTAACAATAAAGCTAAATCAAAATCAAAATAAAAAAAAACAATCAAAGGGCTTGTGCTGCAAAACTGCATGAACCAACAAGTTCAATGGGCAGTTAAATGATAAACATTCATCAATATCATTTAAATGGTTTCACAAAAGTTAACTAGGACGGTAGATATCAGCCAATATGCCTTTAAAATTTTGTGCATGGGGTATTTTGCCCCTAGTGAAAAGAATTTTTTGTTCAAGTCATAGAACATCTCATGTCAATCAGATTAACCTTATCACTACAATTTTTTTTGTTATTTTCGGGATTCCCGGTATCGTACCGTCGGTTGCAGGACGGGACCGGTTCCGGTCGAGAAGATGATCTTCCCGGTCAAAGTTAAAAGCCCTACAAATTGTAGGACTTTTATCTGTCTAAATACTTTAAGGAGAAAAAATATTGAATTTTTTTGTACTTAAAACATTCCATTCAGTCATTAAGGATAATCTGAAATGTTCTCTCTCTCTCTTCCAGCTTTGCCATTCCAAGGGAATTATCTAATGATTTCCGCCAATTCCGGATTCTACATTCCAACTTCTTTTGTTGTTAGCTGTACTATCTACAATGTAGATTCTACATTGTCATATTTTCTGACAGATTTTTATGAAGAGACGCGGATATGCCTGTTTTATAATGATGCTCATTCTCAGAAGTACAAACTAAATGCCATAGTGACTCCTTGAACTCACAAAAGAGTACCTTGATCCCCCCCTCTCTCTCTCTGTGTGAGAATCGATTTATTTTATTAAGAATGTATCCACGTACAAGACACACGCCGTTTTCTTGAAAAGTTTACTAAAGTACAATATCTCTTGCATACTTTTCTACTAACTAAATCATAAGGTCATAAAACTTTCGCTATTTAGCCATTTTTAGAACGGACTAGGTCATTCCTATTACCTAACACAATGATCGATACTTATCTTGATTATCATAGCGGAATTTCCATGTTTACTTTGTCCTAAACATTTCCCTACACTTCCTTCAAGGGTACTTATTAATTGTACAACTGGACAATTTAATTATTTGTTACTCTGTATCATAATCAATGGATGAATTCCTTATATAAAATGTGTCAGCTCTTAATTATCTCTCCTTTTTTAAATTTTTTACTTAAGGGGGAATTAATTTCAAGCTTTCTTGTACACGGAAGATTGTACAAAAGAAACTTTGTATGTACGACGTATGTAAAATAAATGTGCATAAAGTTTTGTGCAGTTAATTATACACAATATTTGCCACAAATTAATTACAGATTAATTATGTTGTATAAATTGTGTAATGTGGGTTGTAGTCTTGTAATGTGAGTTATTCAAAAGTTTTTTTTGAATGGTTTCAATGCACTTCATTCATAAGACATTGCCTTGAGGATTGAGACGATATTTCGTATTTTCATCAGAGTACAAAAATAGCCTCAAACGCCTTTTTCGCTGAATCATTTTTTCCCTCTCTCTCTCTCTCTTTGTTGATAAGATCGTAAAAGAGAGTCACTAAAATTACACGAAATAACTTTTCATGATGCCCTAATGGATGCAGGTCAAATGATGCATAAATTATCACATCCTTTAGCTACTCACTCTGTGTGTGGGATATTTCTTTTTATGAAAATATTATTTTAAAAAATGAAGGAGGAAATACCACACGTCATGGACTTTCTTGATTCTGGTCGCTTTTTTTGTGTTTATAAAAGAAACGATAATAAAGGCACGTACTTGATGCGGATGTTGAGTTAGGTTCGGTATATGCTTGTTTACATTTTAGGTTGTCGGTCATCTGTACATTATGATAATTGTAGAGCTTTCATGAATTTTTTTTAAAACCATTTTTGGTCAATATTGAGTAAATCATACATTATGTATGAGTCACTTTGTTCATAATTTGTAATTTATTAGATACTTTAAAAAATTTTTGAACATTATTTGAAACACTTCCAAGAGATTTGTAATGGTCATTTTATTTTTTAATTTTAGAATGACCTGAAAAGTCATTATTATGTCAAAAGTATAATATATTTGTCCTTGAATTGAAACAAATTAATGGATAAAGATGCTTCACAATATAATTTTTTTGTTCAACATAATTGACGCCCATTTAAAAATATTTCAGAAGTAGACGTCAAAGATATTTTTTGAGTCTCAATGTTGACCAAGACTTGCACAACATTATAAATTTTATAATATAAAACATTGGCTATGTATAATTTGCAAGAATATTAAGAATTAAATTGGAGGTAATTTAAATTTAAAGAGAGACTTATTGACCCTATGACAAGAATGAAGCTCCATTGCCAATCTTTTTTAGATTTTCTTGACATGTGAATCGATTATAATTGGCCCATGTTTTGTCTTCTTCCCCTTCAGCAAGGGAGAGAGGGAGAGATGCATTGTTCATTTAAGGTTAGAATTGACAATAGTGTTTACTACATATTAAGGTATGCCGTATAATTTATATAAGTGGCATTTTTCTGACTATGGACGTGTATAGGTGACGGATTTATTGGGGGGTGAATTTTGGATGCCATTATAAATTTTCTCTCTCTATTGTAACATGGCTTCCGTGTATCCTCTCCGTGTGTCTGTTGTATAGATGGATGGCTATTTAAGCTACTTTCAATGGCCTGTGACTGGAATCAATCTTAGTCTTGTTGATCTTGTGTAATACAAAATTGCAATGTAACCAACTACAAATTAGGGTGCTGACAAGGAAAAGGAGTCGAAACGATCCATGAAATTCTTGTACAAGGATAATTACAACTATGATGACAACACATACACACTCTCCCATTAGACTAGACACTGTCAAGACTGTACAAGTTAATAGACAATTATTTAACATGTTACAAGTCGATGATATTCATCCATTTTTGGGTGACTAGCCCTGAATAATTTTCCGCCTAATCCATCATTGTGGATAAATATTGACTCTCCGTCATCTCATAAATTTAATAGGAAAATCAAAAAAGAATACAGTACCAGAACATACGTAAGAAATATAAAGTGAGTTCCTTCTAATGTTATGTACTGGATCATCATAGTATTTACTATTCAGTTTGAACCATCTATGGAAGATTAGCCTGTTCAAGTCATTTTATTTGTGTAAATACAAATACCTATCCGTCATACACAACATTCCCAAAATTGGTGGCTCTCTTGTCATGTTTGAACTTGAAAAGAAGCAACAAGAGAGAGAGAGAGAGAAAAAAAAAGGGGCTACTGATAATGTCATGAATTGTATGACCAATTCTATATAATTTTTGCTCCCCCATCACTAAAAATTTGTATCCGTATCCTCAACGAGGGGCTACAATTTACTGACGTTAGTTTAAAAGTCAATACATAAACTCCACTTGTGTAAACTTTGTAAAACTCAACCCAACTGATAATTTCATTTCCATATGCTACTCCCTAATAGTACCCAACTTGTGTACAATATAGTCTTCATCTTGTTTAAAAAAATAAAAATAAGCTGTGTGTTCCATGTAACACATAAAAAGCAGTATAAGGTAATGCAAAAGTCATTTTGTACTAGAAACTTTGTGTATTTACCAAATTTATCTCTTGTACATTAATGTTGATGAGCTCGTATTTTTTTTGTCTAACATTAAACGTGTTGATAATATTTATATTCATTTGATTTTATCAAGTGTTGTTATTTATGTACAACTTGTAAAGTAAAAGAGGTGCCACTCTTTTTTGTGTGTGTAGTTTTCATCACACATGTACTCACATAAAAATACACACACACATATGATGAGGGAAAGCAACAATAAATTACAGGGAGAAAAGGAAAGAAAATTTGGGATAATTAAAGTTATTTGTGTTCATTTTCAGGCTCTCTCATCAAGATATCATCCATGTTTACTCATGGATGATACTTTACAATCCTAATTGTAAACTTTTTCTATGTACGAGTAGAAATTCATCCCATTGTAAATCTTGGTTTAAACTCATAAAATAAAATTTCAAGCTACGAGTATTCAAGTAGGAGAGTGTCGTACCTTTAATAAAGTACAAGAGTAATACAAGATGAAACGGTAATAAGTAGATGAGGAAATGGAGGAAATGCAAAAAGGGAAGGAAAAGAAAGAGCGTTCATTTAAAAATTATTTTCCACTGCGGGAGACACCAATTACATGTGCAAACAAAGTATAAAAAAATCTCACATGTGTGTGTATGTACATATAAAGTCCCCACAAGGAACATGTAAAGTGACTTTTTCATAAGCATCCCCAAAGTAAATGTCAAGAGTAAACATGACACCACACAATAGTGAATGGGGCTACTCGTGTCTCTTGGTGTGTATTTGCTAAATCGTGTAGTAGCTATTATAATATGTTACACTCTACAATTCCTACATGTACTTACATTTATAAAGATAATGGCTAAAGTACATTTTGCACACGGCAAAAAACATTTGTTAAATGTGTACAATACACAATATAACGTAACAAAGGATTAGGAACGAAACGGAAAGTTCAACACTAAAGAAGGTCCTTCGTAAAATTAAACTAAATTTTTTATATTATTGTATCTCTATAGTTTTGATTGTGGTCATCCAATTCCTCATGTTAAATTGTGTCTTGTATCTTTTTTGTACAACATTTCCTTCAAGTCAGTCAAAGCCAACGTCAAAGTCATGTAAAAGAATAAAGTTCATTGGTTTAGTCTCAAAAATCCTTTAATTTTGATTGTGTTATGTTTTTGGAGATTAAAAAGTTAAAAAAGAAACCCATTAACGGAAATGAAGTGAGGAAGAAGGGAGAGATAGGAGTGTTCCGTACAGTTGAATAAAAATAAAGTCACATCGAGATCATTAGCGATGACATGTAATACACAGAGTCTCTTTTGAGTCTGATTACAAGAAAGAATAAAAAAAAGTATCATTTTTATGATTGGACAGGGACAACCTTCCCAATTCCTTTTGATAGGACTCCTGTCTACACACTAAATAATTGACTTTCATTTCAACTTTCTTGTCTCTCTTCCATTATAATGATATTATTTATGCTTCTTGTTGTCCCAACTTCAAGTCATCAAGTGCAAGTTTATTTATCAAAAGAGTTCACCGCAAAGAGAAAAAAAACCAAAACAAAAGTAGTCTCAACATCTCAACAATGGTCAAACAAGTCCAGTCAACTTGTACACAAGTGCATATGTACTTGCTACTTGTATTTGAACGATCAAAACAATCATTTTAATTGTCTATGAATTTATCTGTTAATTTTTTTATATTGTTGTTGTTCATATTAAATTCAGAGCATGTGTCATGAGACGCAGTGAGACGATTCACCTTGTAAAAAATGATGTGACATTAGATATTTAGTTGTTGTTATATTTTATATTATTACAAGTACATAAATGTGTCCTTTCTCCATTCAGTAAATAATAATCCATCATATCAATAAAATACGTGTGCTACATAATATGTTAATAATTTCACAAAATGTGAAAGCAAACCATGGAGCTATAAGATACTTCCTGTAGTAATTCTTAGAATTCTTAAATATCTTTGTCAAACCGAGTCTTTATAAATAAAACATTTTGATCTGTTTGTGATTATAATTTTTGAACACAGATGTGAATATGAAATGAACCATATTATTTTACTTATAGGGACATCTTGCCCAATTGGGGATTTGCAATGAGTCATTTATGTCTCATATCCATTTAATTGTCTTGCGACTAAACGATCGTCGATCAAGATGTAAATGAGTGATCAAAGTATAACTAATATATTAGTTATGCTATTATAATAGCACAAGATTATCCTTGAAGAGTGTCGTGTGTCATTAAACGATCATATCAAAGATTTATTTATTTTATGCATCACAATTTGAGGTTTTGCATTTATTTACGTGTGGTAATGGGTCTCCCTTCTGTTGATCAATAAGAGATGTAAAGAAGGTTCATTTTTGTATCTACTTTTTAAACTCATCATGATTCATGGTCCATTGTTCCTTGAACTTGTCCATGGTTGATTGAGTTGAAATACGCAGTCATTGTCGTCAAGTAGGGGTTACTTGAATCTACATAATATTTACATTGACTAAATGATACGACATATACGACATGGTCCTTCTTTGTAACAATGCTGTAATATTACCCTTATAACACATTGTGTACATACGAAGTAGTACACGCATATTTGAGAGATTACATAACTTTGTTTTCATTTCGAATGAATTTAGCAATTACAAATTGTCAATTAACTCCACGATCGATTCAACAGTTAGGAAGTAACATGTATTATTATGAGCCAATGTTAACGTCGCGTCCTTGTCAAATGTCTGTTATTAAACTGAAAGGGAGAATGTTATATGCATTTCATAAGCCTAGAAAACAACAGAGACGAAACTTCCTCCAAGAAGTGTCTGTATTAGGAAACAATCACATTGAACTTAAAAATCCATATATGGAAATCATCCTTTCAATCTAAAAAAATTTTTAGATTGAACACAAATTAAACAATAGGGTATAGCCGATATGCTATCGCCTACATGGACATTAATTTTTTTAAATTTACTCTACACAAACATCTCTCATGAGGTAAGTTTGCTATGATAAGATCTTTATAAAAGTATGTATTTGTATACCAGCAACATTGGACACCACACGAGAAATTGTTTCAAAACAAACACCTTATATTTTTGTTGTAAGACAGTCGAGTCCTCTAAAAAAACTCTACACTCTACATTATTATGATACTTGAAAAATTGACAAGTTAAATTGTTGTGAAATGGAAATAAAACAATGTTTTTGATGTTTGCAAATTTTTTTACTTTATTATTATAGCACAAGCAAACATCAACAGTATGAACAGAAAAACCAATTTAGCACGTTATTGGTATTCTCAAAATACAGATACGATAATATTATTATCAAAACTGTTGACAGAAAAAAAGAATCAGTACTTTAAAAAAATTCAGTGGACAACTTCACTCATAAAATAACAAAAAAAATATTTTAAAATAATATGATTCAATGTTCGTTTCATATTTTTACAATTCTGCAATATGAATTCTAAAAAATACAATCAAGTCAACTTGTAAAATCTTATTTTTATACGTGAATGTAGTCGGCAAAAAACTGATTCTTTTTATTTTTTATTACTTTAGCCGCTCAGAATCTCGCAAAATTATAAATGTCATTAAATGTATATTGTATTTATATTGCGAGGAGTGATCGATTAGTAGATATACATGAGAATCTGTATGTACAAAAAGTTTCATTGACAATACTTAAAAAAGTTCATCTGGTTATAATATGAATCACAAATAATGTAGTTAATATATGTAACAAAATAATATTTACCAGTAAGAAACATCGAATCTGAACATCAGGGATGATAGTGTAAATATGAAATAAAAACACAACCATTATCTTGAAAGTAAAGCAGGATTTCATTTTTCATGGTGAAATTACAAGGAAATCATTGGCTACGATCGTACCGTAGAAATTCGCGATAGAATACCTATAAAACATTAAAAACAAAGATTGAGAGACTGAATCAAATAAATATACTGACCATCAAATTTTTAAAAAAAATTGAAAATAATAAACAAATCATAAAAAAAAGAAAACCTACTACAAGATATTCAATAAAGGTAGTGTGTTACGTCATGCTCATCTTCATCATCCAACTCAATGTCTTCCAATTCATATGAATTTGGTGACTCGTGAACAGCCGTACGATTTGAAGCAGGATCCAATCTACTGAGCCCCTCTTTGGCATCACGGTTTGTGGGGTCCAGTCTGATAAAATAAAACGTACATACAAATTTAATGCATTTGAGAATTTACAGGCTAACGGAATGACAGCAAAATAATCATGCTAATTTGTAATGGCATTTCTAAAGAGATTCATTGACAATAAAACTCCAGATCAAAGCCTTGTAAATTTTTACCTGAGAGCAATGGCAAAATGGTCTGCGGCTTTATCTTCCATATTATGCTTACTAAGAAGATCTGCTAGTTTTAAGTGTAACGACGGAGGACAACATTGAGCCATAGTTTGTTTTTGCAACAGATTAATTGCATGAGTATACATACCCTCCTGCAAATTTAATTTAAATGTCATATTAGGAAATCAAAAAATATGTTTTCGGCTAGTATTTTTTTTATTAACGAATTTATATGTATTGTTTCACTTACGCCTTCCCAAATTTCAACGAGCATAAATATTGCTGGAAGATAATTGGGATCTTGATTCAGTGCTTTTTCAAGATAAGTCTTTGCCTTACTAACAGTCAGGGGATCCTTTTGCATTGCACTGGCACACATCTAAGATTACAATAAAAGAAACAATAAGATAAGAGTTGTAAAGAAAAAAATAAGGACGTTGACTATTCAAATTATCTTTACTGTCAAGGTTCGTGGAGACTGGCCAATTTTTTTGGAAGCGGATGTAGCAATTGTCAAAGCGTCCCTGTAACGGTGCATTGATATATAGCAGTCCACAATTCCTTTGTGAGGTTCCTATGTGAAACAAATAAATTGAATAGTTAATTTATTGTCATGTGATGTAAGTACATATTTTTCTATTTTTCTTTTTAAATAAAATTGTAAAAAAAACTTATTTACAAATCTAAAGGGTGCATGTAGCATGGCTTCTCGGAAACAATCTAGGGCATCCTGATATTTTTTCATGTCTAATAAAATATGACCTTTGGCAAGAAAACCTTCTGGATTCTTCTCTCCGTTGGGACAATGAGCGCCCTACAATGACACACAAACACAAATATGATTAAACTTTCAAATAAATACATTTATGACAAAGTGAAGAAAAACAGTACAGTAAAAATATTATAAAGTCTTACCCGATGAGCAAAATAAAGACCTCTCGCGCTACGATTGGTAATCTGAGCAAAATAAGCCAGGGCAATCCATGGCTCACTTTTATTATCTGTGTAATTGAGATCGACTAATTTGCACATTAATTTTTCCAACTCTGTAACTTTTCTTTCTGACCTGTAAAATTACGACAAGGCAATCAGTAAATAAGTCATCACAAATAAATGCTATTTTCAAAAAGTGAAATGAAATATTTTTTGAAATATTATTTGTTCTCACCAGAATAAAAAGGATAAGGCATCCATGCCATGCATATTGATTGGATCATTCATATGAGCCAATTTAAGAGGAACAATCGCAGACTGATAGTCTCCGAGATACATGTGAGTTTTCCCTAATGATACTAATATTGAATGATTGTTCATGAGAGCAGGTGAATCTTGTAAATGATTAAAAAGGACAAGTGCTTGATTCAAGTCTTTAGAGTAAAAGGCGCTATTAGCTTTCAACCATGACTGGAACCTAGGACATGACAAGAAATTAAAATGAACTATACGTTGTATAGACTTATAATCATAAAATAATCAAGAAATAATAAAAGTTCCGAGTTAATAAAATATTTAATATGAAGCGTACCAATTTGGTTGAGGCATTTTGGAAGTACTTTGATGTAAAAAACTGAGAATGTCATGCTCTCTTAATCCCAAAGATAAGAGAGCTTCGATGGCATCCAATGCTACAGGACACTCCTGAAAAAATTTAAATTATCATGAGACATGACAAAAATATACAATATTTTTGTAGTTGTGAAAATTTCAAACTCTATTATTTGTTTACTACGATTGTATTCATACCCTGAGAACTTCTTTATAGCAAGTAATGGCTGCCCGTTCCATTCCATTTTCTGTATATAATTTTCCTAAAGCCATATTTATTCGGGATGTTCGTTGTTTTGCAGGAATACTTTGAAGAATATTTAGTGCTTCTAAAGGCTTTTTGCAGTGGAGATGACACAAATACACCTTATACTTCAGATCTAAAATGAGTCAACAAGTTAAAATATATCATGATGAGAAACTTGAACAACAACAAATATGTTTTGTCTCGTCGTGAAATCCATTATGTACCATTATTGCAATCGTCAGGTATTTGCTCTTTTAACTGTGGAGTAAACTTCATCAATGTTTTGTACATTTGAAGGGCTTTGCGGTAATATGACTCGGCCCGGGCATACTCATGAAGATTGTAAGCCGAGTCTGCACAATAAATGACAACTTGAAGATGTTGTGGTCCCGTTAGAATATCTGTAGCCTTGTCCGCTAAAGTCAATATGAATCCTCCCTAATACGCATTAATAAGAATATTATACACACGACATGGAATGTACTCCTCAAACAATAAAATATGCACAAGTGTGTGTTTTAACAAATAATTATAAATTATATTTACTCAAAAACTTACCAAATTGAGAACATTTGAATACAATTGCTCTTCAAACATATGAGATATTTGATCACAATAATAAGTTTTGTTGGCATACTCCAAATCTGATGATGGAGCGAACGAAGACATTGTTGTACACAAGGATTTTTTACATTCGATAAATCTCACGTCAATTAACGAATGATAATATCAGATCAAGTCAAATAAATTATACTTTTCTTAAGAGTTAACAATTTTCGTCAAAATTTCAGCCGACCAAGTCAAATCTTTCCGCCCTGACGCCCGTTTCAAAGTCTTTGAAAACCAAGGCCGTGCATCGACCAAAAGTATTCCGGCCAGGCTGTAATTTTTCAATTTTTCGGGTCAACCTTATTAAATTGAATTAAATTCGAAAAGTTAGGTTAATTTTCAAAATTCCGAATTTTTAACTCAAAAACTGGGTATTTTGTATATTTTTAATTTTTTTCCCTTCATTTTCCCCGAAATTACCCCCTTTTGTGTTCACAATTTCGGGTCAAAGGTCTTTCTCTCTCCCCCAAAGATAAACTAAAAAATAATCATGACATGTAAAGAGAAGAAAAGGTCAAAATAATGAGGAGGTCAAAGGTAATTGAGACATTTGAAAAGAGGATGAAGAGGGGACGAAGTAGGGCTCTGAGAGAGAGAATAGAAGATTTCTAAGTTTCTAAGTTGTTTACCGGTTCATATAAGTAATATATTTTGGTTAAAAGGAGGGAAAGGATGACGAGTTGATGGGGTAGTCCAATGAGAATTGAATTAGAAAAATCTCGTTACAACGGTCCTAATTTGCTTGAGAAGATTATTTGATTCTGACACATTAAAACGTGAACCCATAGTTTTAATGAGGGTTACGATCCGCCTGTTTATAATGGTTCAAGAGGAAGCATTTGAATATGCTTAGAGAGACGAATCTATGTATATTTTCTACTAAGCAAAATGCGCTCTGGCAACATTTTCACTCTGTACAAGAATCATCTGTTCTGTTAGCTATCCAGAGAAAGTTCAATTAGTTCAATTAGTTTCCCGACCTAAATGTGAAAAAGTGAGTTAGTTATCAGTGCCTGCTGGTCACTGGAGATTAAAGACCAAAGACTTTTTAGGCTATGGTCATAGACGTTGCTGAACAAGAAGGGCCACCCTCCTCCGAATGGGTATGTTTGTCCCTTAACCTCAATTTTTAATTTTATTCATTTTTATCATCAAATCAAAACTTGTACTCTCTATACTTTTTTTAAAAAATTACAAATGCTACTTTTTAATTAATCCATTCCTCTTTCTATTCTCCTGGTGAAATCAAACATGTAGAATTCTGTCTTACCCTGAATATTAAAATATTTATTCATTTTTGATAACCAATTTGAATTTTTAAAAACTAGTTATATTCTAGATTACAATTACTATGAAAGATATGTTAAATGATGCTTTTAAACAATTTGTCTTCAAACATGACTACATTTGATGGTTTTGAACTTGTGTTTAAGAGATTTTAATGCATTTTGATATAATATTTGTAATTGTAATTTATACAGAGCCCGTTTAATATGCGCCAGTACAATTTAAGTATTCTGAAACCTCCGGTGTCGGGGAGTAAGTCTACGGGATCAAGCTCTTCTAAATCCATGTCGTATACTTCCGCAGCAAAGTCCTTGGATCTTCTGAGGCAAAATTTACAACTATCCATTAACCAAGAAATCAAATCCGTCATTTCCAAATATATTGACGTAAGTCATTGAATACCTTTTACAATATGTACGATTTGATAAAGTATCCTTCTACTATACATGCCATGTACATACATAAAAAATATTTTGACAACTCTACTTTATGTACTATAATTTTAATTGTTTTGATTATTTTTGTGTTTAGATATAAAATATTTTGATAATAATGTGTTTCTTTTTTTTTACTTGTTATTGTTTGTAGTTATGCTTTAAACCAGGGATAGAAAATATAAAAAATAACCTAGGACCTGATTCTGTTACGGAAGATCACATTCAAAATCTTTGTCGTCAAATTTTAGTGAGTAAAAACATTACAATTTTGATGAACATTTAATTCAATCCTTGAAATTTTGTCAGAGTCTTGAGATTTTATTTTATATGTAATTACAGGAAGAAGCTAAAAGAATGTATCCTGTTTATTCATCCTCCTCACCGTCGGTAGATACAAATGACTCAGACTATCAAAATAGTCAACAAAATAGTAGTAGTGCAAGTGACGGAGTCAAGCTTCCCCTCACGGTAAGTTTTATTAATTTTTAATTTTTGTTTTGAAGAAAAATAACAACACATACATAGACAATTTAATTTAATAATATAGTGTATTTAAGACCGTATTGCTAATTGGAAATTTGTTTATTTTATTCTATACAGAGTCCTTCCTTTGGCATCAAAAGAGGTACCCAACATATTTTTGAAAATGTCATTTAGTTATTTAATCTCACGTTTTCATTTTATCTATTTTGATAAAATTATTTTTGATGAAATTTTCCTTGAAATTATGATCAACATATATTTTCAAAGTCAATAGTAAAATTCTTTTCTTCCTTTTTAAAAGAAATTATCGTGCAATAATTTTAAAATTAATAATTCTTTTCAGAATCAGATACAGACTCTGAAGCCAGCTCGTTGTCCAATGCTAGTAAAAAGCTGAAAAAGTCTGGCAACAATAAAAGTGGGGCTGGCAGTAATCCAAAAAATACCACTACCACCAATAATAATAATAATAACAATAACAACAATAGCAGTAGTACGTCCACAAATTCAAATGCATCTCCTAACAAACCGAAGAAGCCATCCGGGCCATCAAGAAAACACGTGGCACAATGGGATGCTAATAAGTTGACACCGGACACACTCTTCATCATGGGAGCCAAGTAATCATAATAATTCAATTATTACTCAAACTTTTTTGACAATTTATGATATACATGTATGCATTCATGATAGTATTTTTTCGTCGTCGTTTACTCAGTACTATTAGTTATTAGTTGTAGTAAAGAGGTGAAGCATCAACATGACCTTGTGCATTCAATCGATTTTATAAGCTTATTAATTTGCACTCCCTTCAAAATTTCCGTGTGTATGTGTACTTTAAAATGTTTCATGTATATTATTGACGCATTGTGTGTATAATCTACAGTATCATTTCAAAAAATGCATGTATGGGAGAGTCTGTCATTCTTGTTGTCAACTTTGTACCATGTATATACCTAGTATGTATATTTGTTACTCATTCACTTTTTTTAGCATGTGCCATTCTACTTGGATCATGTTGACATTTCATATGAATGAAATCAAATCAAAATACTTCGTTTTTTTACTGAGCTCAACATTTAGCAAACAGTGTATTAACCTCTCTCTGTAGAGTAACTCACTAGAGTAACGTGCTTGAGAGCATTGTTTACTATGCTAAACATGATACGTAATACATATTACTCCTCCTTTGTTGTTGATAAACATAACATACGTGAATAATAATAATAGTAGATTGATTACTACCATACTCTACTACATAATGTCTACATAATCATATACTTTTCAACCATGTTTCCAACTTTTATAATGTCTAAGAATATTTTATTCAGCATGAGAATCATAGTAATATGTAATATGATAAGTGATATATATTAATGTTTTGACTTGCTTGCGATTATCATGACTCATGCTGACAGAATTTACAATTGTATATATCATTATTATTACATTAAACCTTGAGAGTCCTCAGCTGATGCATGCTTATTCTTTTTTTTTCTCTTCTTACTATTACTAAATACAGTAGTAAGTAACAAAAAAAATTATAAAAAATAATTGCAGGAATAATAACAGATGATGAAGTTCAATATACTAAGAGTCAAAAGTATCATCATAATGAAAGTTTTGCAAATATTTTTAGTAGATATCATATCCGATATGTACAATCACAGTAAATTTTTATCGACTCTTGAAGTGCCGTTTGTATGACAGTTTGGATCTGATAGTGTACTGTCGATAGCTTATCAAGGAAAATTTTATTTTTTTAAAAATCCAACATGATTTCTTTCACCTTTTTTTTCTATTGACGAGCTACACAAACCCACGCTAGAATCACGTGTATGCGTCAATATTTTTCTATTTATCTGCTTATGTATATAACCTGTACAATAATAATATGGTACATATGTGCTTCATGAATGAATTAATAATTTTGACTTGAGAATGATTATGGAATTCTTTATTACATTTGGGGATTTAAAATAATTTGTTGTTTTGTTTGATATTTTTAGGGCGAATAAGGCGCTTGGTTTTGCTCAAACACGAGGCCGTTTATATGTAAAACATCCTGGGCTTTTTAAGGTATGTTAATTTTGAAGTCAAAGTCATTGATATATTCTAGGGTTTTCCTCTCAAACACCCACCAAATCTATTTATTATTATTATTTATTAGTCCATGACACATGACGAAATTTTTTATTTAAAAAAAATGACAATTTTTTAAAATTTTAATTTCAAGTATGCCAGTGACTCGGATGACAAGGAATGGCTATCGAAAAATAAATTAATGCCTGCTACGGGGGGAAGAGCGTATATCATGTTGTTAGAAGACATCGAGAAACTAGCACGGGACAACAAGTAAGTTTGAGAGAGAGTTTGACCTTATTCTAGTATAATTAGTTGTTGCTTGCACCTGTCATTGAGAATGTTGGCCATGTTCCAAAATTTGACGTGTTATTTTGATTGACTACGCACCATGATTGTAGATTGAATGTGACTATAAACTACGAAGACATCAAAGGCTTTCAAGTCCCTGAATTTATTTTAAATAAAATGAAATCTTACATCAATACGTGGAAGAAGCAGTATGCGGAAGAAGCACGGACAGCAGCTGCTACCAACCGTAGTCGTAATCAAAACCAACACCAAAGTAATCCAGTAGCAGTAAATACAAATCATGGTCCTACAACCATGGCCCCAACGATGACTACTAATAGTAATTTGACAACTTTGAATCCACCACCTCCACCAACATTGCCTTTGTCTTTACAACATAACCAACAGCCGCCATCACTTCAGCAGCATCAAACACATCAAAACACTCATCCTCAAGCGAGTCTCAACAATAGTTACCACAGAAGTGGAAATTCTCCAGCCAATATGTATGAGCCAACATTGATGCCGTTAGGTTCTGCACCTCAACAACATGAGTTGACAGACCTTAGAGAATATATTCAGATGGAAAAACGTAAGGAAAACTGTTTATATTTATTAAGCATTAATAATGAATGCACCACTTAAACATATTGTCTTAAAAATTTTAAAAACTTTTGTTCAAGTCAAAGGAAATATGAATAGCTCATAAAATTAACGTTCATAAGAAATATTTTTCATTCTACAGCTCCGCCCATGTATCCTGGTCATTCAAGCCAGCAACCTCCGCAGCAGCAACACACAATGCCTCCAATGCAAAATCCTGTTAATACGGGTTACATCCACTCAAATCACTTGGAACCCTTACAAGCCTTGACAAAAGAGGACTGGTCTACTGTTTCTGACAGATCGTTCCTCCAGTATGCTTTACAGGTATGTTTTTTTAATACAATTAAACAGATAATTGTTGCTTTTTCAGTGTCAATTTTTTGCATACAGTTGAATAATATTTGATGTTGTCTAATAATTACAGAGCTCTAGAAATATGGGGTCATGGGATCCACAAGACTCATTTGAATTTGTTGATACTCAATTACGTAAGTTATAATAAACAAAAATAATCGTCATGATTTGATAAAGGGGAAACTACAAGTTTAGTAATGCAATAATGCTTAAATAACAATTTTTCTACCTTGCTCTCTAGTACCTAGTCATGGTCGCAATTAACAATATTAAACCTATACTATTTTCAAATGATAGCAAAGTGTAACGGGCTACAAAATAGCCTATGTCATTAATACGTGTTCTTTGACACAACTTTATTCTCTATGGAATATATCGTCTACAATTCTATTGTATTTTTTTTTCTTCCAGTGATTGATAGTGTTACAAATGGGAGTCTCACGGGTGGTGGGGGAAACATTGGGGAAAATTCACCTTTATTGCAAATTTCACCGGATGCTGGAGCGCATTTAACAGCCCCAATGGGACCTGTGAGTCCAAATTGTATAAGTGCTGTACTGGACCAAGCTTTTCAATACACAGATACGTAAAGTGGCAGTCAAAAAAACTGATTGATTCGATGGCAATCAAAAATTATTATCACAAATTTAATAAAAAAATGTCAGAAAATACATATGTTGCAGAAGGAGAAGAAGAAAAGATTTGTATGCCTATACAGAATATTCTATATATAATATAAATATATATAAATGTATATTATACACATAAATACAATGTACAAGGCAGGCAGATTTATAATATTATTATTCAAGTATTTTCGCACACTTCTACTTCGTGTATACACAATAGCTACAAACCCTAATAATAATAGTAGTCATAATCATGATTATTATTTTGATTTAAATCTGTCAATATTTAATATATAAATATATTATATATATACAACAATACATTGAAGCATTTTGGGCTTCATTGCAATAGAAATACAAAGAAAAGCCTAGATTACATATTATTATATTATATACAAACGCCTAAGCATTCACACACGTTAGGGAAATTATATATTAAACATATACATGTAAAAAATATATATTATTATTTTAAATTCTGCTTAAAATAGTAATAAGTATATATATATTATATATTGTATATGTTGAGATATGATGGGAACTGACCCCCGTACGCTATAATATATTATAAATCTTCACAAAACATTATTATACATATATATATATTATGATTATCATATACATATATATATATATCTAAGTTTAAGGTCTAAGATGACATATGTAAATGTACTTAAAATGCCTTTCATTGTTGTGTTGTTACTCTTTTCCAAGTCATGATTATCAAATTATAAGAATTCGTACCACGAGACTAAATGTACCCGTCTTCATTGTTACATGTGTAAATTCTATAGTGTTTGAACATGCAAGACATTTAAAATAATATATGTAATATGTACACAAATATAATATATATATTGATAATTTTTAGCTAAAGATTAGGTAGCTCAGAGATACTCTTACGACCACATATACACACAAAGAAAAACGAGAGAGACAGAAAAAAAACAGATTAACATTTTTACTCGGTGATTCAGTGGAAATGGGAAAAAGAAAAATTTTTTTTCATGTCTCCACAACTTTACGAGTCTTTTACGTTCACTACTCGGCCAAAAAAAAATGTCATAATAGTGATGTAGATCTTCAGAGAGACAAATGTTTATTATTGTCCTCCTACTCCTGGTCACATTTTTAATGCATTCATTGAAACTCAATTCAATGGACTGATTGTGAGTGTACAAAAAATTTCAGAAAAAAAAATGTTTTGTTTTGTTTTTTTTTTAAAAAAAAAGAAGAAATACGCTGGATTTCTCTTTCTGATTCCGGTGAATATGGTGAAAAAAAAAGTATGCCATCTGCATCATTCAAGTTGCTGAACGTATATATCTTATAAAATGTGTACATACATTATAATGTGTACTCTATTACTAAGTTTTACTTTAAAATGCCCATAATGATGCCTCTTTGTTACAACAAAAAAAAGCCAATTATTACCTGAGCCTGATCAACTGAATTTCTCGTATCTGGAAAGTAAAGTGACCATTATACAACTCATTCAGTTTTGTTTCAACTTATTTTACCATTGACTATAGTACATGCATTTACCTACAAGCTTGAAAAACCAGTTCAAGATATAGGTCAAAGACATAGATAATGTAATCTAAAACTGCACCTGGCTGTCCTTTCTTTTTTTATAGTAGTATAAGAGTTAGTATATACTATATACTATATAGTTTTCATCTCTAAAAAGTTCATTCAAAGTAATTGGGTAGTTCTTGTGGTCATTTCCTTTAATTTTTTCTCCAAGTTTTTATATCCCCCAAAGCATTTCCTAGCCCAGTAGATGGACCTTAGTATTCCAAAGATGAGTCAAAAATAAAAAGAGAAAGACTTGTAGTACTTAGTAGAATATGCTTATTGTGGGGATCCAATAAGGAAAGTGATTTTGTTGTTGGGATAATAGAACAGTAATCAACATTAAGTCTGTATTACCTCCCTTTGCAATCCACCCAGAGAGAAAAAAAAGGTCATTAGAGATTGAGATGTATATATATCCAATCCATTTGACTATACTAAAGGTATGCCATTCATTCTCTCTTTTTTTTGAAAAAAGTTGAGTTTTTTTTTCTGTATAGAACTGTGAAAAGAAACGGGTGCCTTGTATCATCATCATTGAATTATCATGTTGCCATGAAAGGGGCAGCTGGATTCTTATACTTTTCTACTATTTGTATCCCTATAATATACTTTTTTGTATTCACACACACACAGTTCCAAGTTCTTATAAGATTTGTTTAAAAAATAAAGTTTTGCATTTTTTCTTACACTCGTCATCATCATTCTCTCTCTCTCTCTTTATTTATTCTCTATCTCTCTTTAGATTATGCAAAAACATGGAGCAGGTATGAGAGAATCTCCGTTTCTCGTCTCTTACTTCTTCAACTTCACAGCGTGTAATCTTTGGCCCAGGAGCCAACAAAAACCATTCATTTAGTATATTTACAGAAACTTAAAATACTTAGCCTTTTGTTTTCCTGGTATGCTTCTGAGTTTGTACATGTAAAGTCAAGGACAGGCTTCCCCTCTCCATCTCTGCCTCTGCCTTTTCGTCTTATCTTTTACGGTCTGAGAGTGTTGGGTACAGTGTGGGCATATAGATATAAAGGAGATCCATGGACCACGTCGACACATAAACTTTGCTAATTAAGTCAACTGGAGGATAGAGTAGATTTGTGAGCAGATTGTGAGAGCGATATTTGATCAAATCCTTGTGTTCCATCCTCCATGAGTTTATCATCCGCACCTCGTTCAAATTAAAATAGATCGTTCTCCTTCTCATCCGGCACAACTTTTCCAAATTAGATAATTTCAGTCGTCACCATCTTCCATTATTTTTATGTGAACTTTTTTCTAATACCCCCCTCCTCCATATCTCCTTCCTCTTGGACTCCAAAGAATGTGTCTCATAGTTACAGTTTATATCTGTAAGTATTATAGGAAGGAAACAAGACTAGCTTTTTTTAATTGTTGTTTGTTAATATTATATATAACATTTAAGTTTATGGTTCAATATTTTTATATACAATTGCTTGTAACGGGGATATGTATAAAGAGGAGTAACATGTATTTTACATGGTTGTAGAATTGTGTGGTTAGATGAAAAACAGAGAAAAAAGTCGACCACCAACACCACGACCCTTTGGATTTGATATAGTAAACACATGTATACTCTAACACTAACAGCCAAGATAAGATGCCACAAATTTTCTTGATCATCCATTTACTCGTCGTTTAATCACATAGGGAGGTGATTTTATGGCATGATGGCCATCCTCTCTCTCTCTCCATCCTTTTATATATAACCTTCTCCTTCTCCCCGCAATGAAATGAATACCCAGCTATATTTAATTAGTCGATCCAGAACTAGAGACCATTTACAAGATTTATTCAATTCCGGCTTCATCCCCCCCCCTCCAATCGTTTCATCTCAAACTGAGATGCCAATTGAGATGAAAATCCGGAAACTAAAGACAAGGAATCAATTTTCTTCTTCTTCATCCATTTCTCATCCTTCTACTTCCTTTCTACTCTTCTCCCCCTCCTCCTTTCTCTCTCTCTTTTATATGTATCTAGCATATATTGGTATATATATATTTCCATAGTTTTATTCACGAGTACATATCAAGAGAGAGAGCATGCGAAGCAACTTTCTTTTAGCGACTGTTCATTTTCTCGAGGGCAGCCAAATGCATATTTCTCATAGAACTTTTTTTTTCTTCATGAATCTTCTTCTTTTTTAGTACATAGACACATCATACTTTTCTCGCTTTCTTCTTCCTCCTTCTCCTCCTCCTCCTCCTTCATCTTCTTCTTCTCGTGTGTCTGTCTCTCTCCTGCTTTTTACTTTCAACTCAACACTAGACTTGTCGCCCCATATTTGCTCCATCCTCTAAAATATAAAGACCTTGTGAAACTTTTCTCTCTTTTCCTGGACCAAAAGAAACTGTGAAAAAAAACTAATGACTTTAAATAGTTACTTTCACTATGCATTCCCTTTTTACTTTCTCTTTCCAGATGTAGGGACTATCCACTATTTAATTATTGCACACAAATATAGAACTCGCTATACAAAGTAAAAAAAAAGTCTTTAGCCATATAATACATGTATACAGATGAATGATGCCGTTGTTGACGTCCTCGTCGCCGACGACAACACCAAAAGTGAAAAACAGAACGTACCTAGGCCTAGTCCCCATTTTTTTTTTGTAAGACCCATCTCAAAACTTTTTTTTTATATGATATATGTATTTCAACTGTGTGTGTCTGTATGAGTATGCATGGAGGTAATCTACATAAGAGAGGGAGAAAGAGAGAGAGTTTTAGCAATTTATAATTAGATAATACGGTGATAATTTAAAGAGAGAGCTTTTCATTTCATACACATGTACATATAGTTGGGGTATGTAGACTTAAGTATACTTGATTTGTGTATCATCAACACACACACATAACCAAAGCCGGAACCACATAGGGAAAGGATGAGGTCAGAGTCACATGTATGGGGATGATGAAATAAGCCGGGAAGGGAATCCAGTTTACTCAGCTTTTTCTCTCCATTTTGATTCCATTATGAAATGCACTACAATCCATCTAATTCATCTTCTCTTCTCTTCCCATGGATGTAAAACTAATGAAACTGGATGGATGACTGTCGTACCTCTCTCAGAGATTAAGAGACGTGTGTTATGGGTCTATAGTCAGAGATCGACTGTGCTATTTTTTTTGTAATAAGTCTCTGCACACATTTTTTCACATAAAATGTCCATCTATATATATAACCAACATGTACATTAATAGTGGATCAAGGTGTAGAAGTACATAGATAAATATGAGCTCTTACGACGACAGTACCCACTGAGTATAGATTAGTAGGGCACACACACACACACTTATAATGCATTATGTATGTACCATCATTCATCTTGGCTCTCTTCATTTCTTGATGGAGACTATTGTATGTATACACATGTGTGTGTGTGTGTAGTCTGAGTACATTTGTCTCTTCACTTGACTGATCTCTGGCCTCACTTTGGATCACTGTAGACAAGAAAAAGTTATAAGCAACCAATTGCTTTGTCTCTTAAGTCGTCTTTCACTATCATTTTTGTTCCAAACAAACTCTCCATCCATGTATTCGTCTACATACATCACATCACATACATAATAAATCACATTAAGCATGTTAAAAGGAGTGTAGAGTTGCCGATTTTTTAAAAAAAAATAATACTTTTTTTATACAAAAATAATACACTTTACAGTGTCTATACGTTAATCCAAAATCTATACAATTACATGGAACTCTCTCTCTACTCTATGCGTCTCATCAAAGTACTGGAGTTCTTTTTTTTACAGTGAAAAATCGACAAATTCAGAGCCAGACTGTACACTTTAGGTACAAAGTATTTTTTTCTCTCTCTCTCTTGGTTGCTCTGTTATATTGATTTAACACGGAGAAAAAAAAATAGCATCCAGAGGAGGAAACTTTGTCAGGGGCAACGAACAGCTATTGACGTTGACAGTAGGGAATCGTTTTAACGTGTCCAAACGGTGGACTGAAAATTTCCGCGTCCACTATCGTCTACATTTCACAAACTGTCCGTTCATGTGTGTTGGTCACATTGATGGAAATTCAATGCTATTCACATTTTTCAATCCCTTTTTCCCATACATTCCACATGTTTATTCAATAGAATACGAGAATCAAACGAGACTGTCCTTTACCATCCTTTTTTACGACTTTACATCTATACCCAATCCCCCATATTTTATGTAGGTACTCAACTTCTATCAATATTATTTTTTTTGTTATCCTTCCCCAATTTCCTTCTATTTTTTACTGATATATTAAACTTATTCAATTTTATGCAAATTCTTCTTCTTCAATATTTTTTTCTTTTTTGCAAACAGAATTTTGCTACAATCATCACTTTCCCTCGTTTTATGTAAAACTAACTAGTGTGAATGGTCCATAAAGTATTCATTACCATGCTCACACAAAAAGTTGACAATTTCAACTTGACACGTCATGACAGTTGTCCTCGCACTCAAAAACTATTTTCATGCAAAATACACAAGACAATGCAATATGCACTTTATATATGTTACAAGAGGGACACTATAAAAATATGGAGGATGATGGCTCTGCTCTTTTTACGCTCTTTGTTTTCCTTCAAATTTCATCTCTCTCTCTCTTTGTACAAGGACAGGAAGTCAAGAGTGGGGAGAGACGATGAGAGAAAATGGAGTTGAGAGAGGAGGGGGGGGGGGGGGGAGAGTATAGATTTTGCTCATAAAATTAAATTTATAATGATGTGAAGAGCATATTGTATTTGTATTCGAGGGAGCCAGCGTCTCTCTGTGTGTTGTCTAAAGTATTCACACTTATCATGTAATAAGTCAGGGTAGAATAATTTGAGTGCAAATTGCATAGAGCAATAGAGATAGAGACAAAGATAAGAGTCACCAAGAGAGAGAGGGACAGAAAAAGAGAGAGAGAGACCAACAACGTTTTGTTATTGAATTGAGTTGGAAGAAATGATTGTATTGTCTATATCTTTCTATCTATCTATTACGTTAATAGTCGACGGCGGCTGAATAATTTGAAAGGGCTCTCTTCTCAAGAGGAGAGAGAGAGAAAGTCAATGTTATTTGGTTTTGGAAAAGTGGGAGGTAAAGAGGGGGAGGGGGAGACGAAGAGGTTGAAGGAGGGAAGAGAAAATTTTTGCTGAGCAAAATAATACTAGAGCGGACGATGATTTATTAAAATCCGTTAAAAGTCTATAGTCCTATAATATGGAAACAAAGGAAGGAATCGCACGCCATATATTCTCCACGTCAGTACCAGAAATCGTTAGAGAGTCAAGAGACAATTCTGCACTCCGCCTTTTTCAAGTTGGACGATTCCAACTTTAGCATCCCCTAAGATCCCAGAGAGTGAGTCTACAGAGAGAGAGAGAGAGAGTCGTGTCGTCATCCCAAAGTCTGAGCTCTCTCTAAGGGAACGTTCCCAGGTACCCGTTTAACCCAGCCACAACTTCTCTCTCTCTCTCTCTCTCTCCATTTAGTCCATTGTATCCTACATTATACTCTCTATACCCTCCTCCTCCTCCTCCAGTAAAATATCTTTGTTGTAACATGTCTAAAGACAGCCAGAGAGAGAGACTTCTAGAAGGACACATACACACAGGGAGAAAGACAAAACAGTTACTTCTCTCTCTCTCTCTCTCATTATGTTTACAGTGTATCCTCATTGTCTTTCATCCACTTTGTGTGTGTGTTGCTTTTGTTCTTGACTCGGGGAATGGATCATCCAGATCTTTCTGGAGATTCGTAGATCCATACCACTAACTTTATCTCCTTCACACTCCCTTCATACTCCTTCACATTTATATTATACAGATATTATAGAACGAGATGAAGAATCATGTACAGTCTCTCTCTCTCTATTTTCTCTTGTGTTTACTTTACTTGTGTATAGAATCTACTGTATGATGCACAGTTGGAATTCATCCGTTTTGTATTTATTAAATGACTACATATATATAAAATATGTATTCTATAGTACAATAGATTTGTTATAGTAATATGTATAGAGAAAGTGTAGCTCCACATGAAAAATATTGAATAGATCCTCAATCTAGAGAGAGAGACGGAGACTATCATAGAAATTGCATGGATTCAAGACAGGAAAGTCATTCATTGTGAAACAGAAAAAGAGAGAGAGAGAGAAAAATAAAAGAAATGAAATCCAAGTTGGCAGAGGAGGCAAAGTTAATGTCCAATTGAGTGAAGATGAAAAGTTGTGCTTTGCTGACATCCCGAATGAGTGACAAATGATGGATCTTCCCCCCTCCTTCTCTGTCTCTCTGTGTAAAACCCAACCCATTGCCATTCTCAACAAAAACTAAACAAAGTGTCCTCTTAATTTATAGATAATATTGGAAACAATTCCAAAAAGAGGTCTTATGCAAGGGATGTGAAATAAGGAGGAGAGTAGAGAAAAAAAAATATTCTGGTATTTTCCCACGTATACATAAATTCACTTCTAACAAGTCTTTGTCTTTGTTTTTGTCCTTCCATTTTTCTTCTTTCTGTCTCTGTCTAGTTACTCTCCCTTCTTTTTTCCTTTGTTGATTGAAAGACCATATCCAACCAGTCTAGTCTCTATACGTAAGATACATGTGTCCACATTTTTCTTAGTACTTTTGTATGCATTGCGAGCCAAAAAAAATTGCGTGTGTCTCCACAAACTCTTGGCTGACTTGTTTCCCTCCATCGTGATTATCTAATCCAAGTCAAATTAGCCTAGTCATTCTCCTCTCCCCCTCCCTGTCTGTGTAATCTATTCGATACACTGAGAGCACAGAACATTGTTCGTCTTTCAACCCATCAAGAAATGTCAGATGGCATAGGTCAAATCTATAGTCTCTCTCTCCTCTTCCATGTACTTGCACTTGACAAGACGAGACGGAGACGGAGAGAAAGTTTAAGGGATGGAGAAAGTCCATAGGGAGCGACACTTTCATCACATTGCATGTCATGCCATCCCTACAACTTTTTTTTTTACCTGAGCTCCATTCTCTCTCTCTCTCTTCATGCTTCATGTAGTACAATGGCAATGGAAGGTGGTATGGTATGGGTTTCAAATTTTGTATACGTAAAAAGATATATAAAATACATATACATGTATAAACAGACAATAGCAATGTCCCATCTTCATCTCCCCTCCTGAGCGCTTGCAATTTTGGTAAAATTTGGGTGATTTTGTGTGCTAAACTTTCCCTACATGAGGAATTTCTCTCTGCATGCATGCACGCATGGGAACATCCCCGTAGCATAGAGACACAGACTAGTCTGTAAAGTATAGAGAGAGAGATGAGAGAGGGAGATACATATAAAAGAAACAGTTCTGATGTTTCATGCTTCCCAGTCGTTTCTCAAGAGCTAGACTCTTTTCACCGTCCTTCTTTTTTTTTGAAAAACCATAGTGTACTTCTTTTTCTCTCTCTCTCTCGTTGCCTCTTGTACTCGCAAAAGAGCCCTTCTCTAATCTCCAGATGGAAAAGTCGCTCACTCAGCTTTCTCTTGCTTTTTTCCTTTCTCGAATCAAGGCTTCAACCAACCAACCAACCAAACCAAACGAAAACCATCCATCCAGATTCATGCATATATCATTGAAATAAGAAGAGAATAAGATAGAGAGAATAAAGAATAAGAATTCACACGCATTTCTTCCTCCTCTTTACATATGTCCCTACAAATGTGTTGCCATATATTATCCCATTGCCTTCAGATATATCCAAAAAAATATTATAACCCTACTCAGTCAAAATTGTAATACTCCAATGCTTGGTTTGGTTTTGGCTTGGGTGCTGGAAGGAGGGACCCCCTATCTGTGTGTATCAGTTGGACTTTTTTTTATATAATATATTTTCCCTATATTTGCATTGTATTCTCTCAATCTCAAGTATTTCCCATGTTCTTTCAAACACTCACACTCACCCACTCAAGTGACGGGGGGGATACATATGGGGACTTGGGATCTAGAGGATCCTCTCTCTATGAAGAGAGGAGACAGAATATGAACATGAAGTGAGACGACAACTCTCGTGTTCATACTGACACTGCACCATATTTTTTTATATACTTGTACTATGCATGAACATGCTCAAGTTTCAATGAGAGCTTCTCCAAAAAAAAAACCACAGGCAAGAGACGAACACAAGCCGGAGGGGGGGATGAGAACAAGAAGAAGGTGGACGAAATCTTCTCTCTCTCTCTACATCTCAACTACTTTTTCCTTCTGTTTGCATTGTTTTTCTGTGTGCCAAATGTCTCCCCCCCTCCGTCTGTCTTTATCTCTCGCCTTCTTCACCTCCCCTTCGAGTTCTCTTTCTTTTCCGATTGGCACTTCATTACTCTCCTGCCTTGGATTCAGATGGCACTTTGAAAGAGCTCACCCAGCAACTTTTACTCATTCTCCTCCTTTTCTGAACTCCACACAACCAAATCATGCATATACACAGTGTAGTCTCTCTTCTTTCCTATGTGTATACATATACGTGTACTCATATAAAGAAGAGTACTTAGAAATACTTCTCTCCACTTGCCAGCTTTAACCACGACTGTGGTCACTGGAACTATCTATCTCTTCTTCTTCTTCCTTTTCTTTCTTTTCTTCCTTTTTTTCCTTATTTTTTTTTGGTGGATGGAGCCAAAGAAAAAAAAAGTATCTGTACATGTACGTTACTATACATTACCAAGACACGCAGGAGCTTAAAGTACTGAGAAAATTCAAGAAAGAGAGTAATAGAGAGGTGGGGAGTGGGGAGGGTTAAGAAATAGAGACGTTTGTCGTCTCTTCGTCGGAGTCTTGTGGCCTATCTGACTCTCTCTCTCTTTTAGTCTACCCCGTTTCACATTGTGTAGAACTTGCTTTTGCTTTATCAGCATTGAGATTTTTTTTTCTGGACTTGTACCAATTTCTCCCTGTCATGAGGTTTTGCCTATGTACAGAATCCCTACACGTGTCACCTACACCTTATTCTCTCTCTAACCTCATATTCTCTCTCTCTCTTCAACTTACCCAATACAATTAACTTGTCTTTTAAGCCATCTTACATAACCCCCCCCTCCATCCCTCCCCTTCTTTTTGGTACATAATAAATAGATTCTTCCTAACCAATTTCACCTTCATGCCAATTCAATATGCAAAGTGACAGGCAGTTATTCACCCAAACGGAAACTTTGGCCTAAGAGCAAAGTAAAAAAAAAATGAAGGATGGTAACTATATCAACCTATTATAATTTTCAATAGTCTGTGACTGACATGAGTCACTCCTCCCCCTTAAACTTGTCCGTTGTCGTCAAGTTGAATTTGAGCAAATACATTTTTCAGATGACAAAGATTTTCCTATTTTTAACTTTGGAGTAGGTCAAAATTAAATGACCTGTCTGACCTGACTAAATTTTTCTTCTTTTTCATTTTTTTATATTTTGTGCAGTGAATAGTACAATTTTGACAAATATTTGAAAATAATGTCAAGTTGTAAAACCCGCGAAGCGGAGAAGAGAGACTGATATTATTTTTTGTGTCTGTGATTTAAACTCATTATTCTTAAATATGAAAGCCACTTGTCATGTTCGTCTATTTTCTCCCTGTAAAACTGTCAGTAACATTCATAAATATTTGAATGTTAATGACGTATTGTTTTTTTAGACAATTCCAACAACAGTTACATAAATTTTACATATTGATTCGACATATTAAAAAAAGAGAGAGAAATGGGCCATTACTTATATAAAAAAAACAATTGAGATATTGGCAAAAAAAGGTTTTATGTTACAAGTCAAATGTTATAAAAGTCAAATGAACAGGATTCCACATAACATGGAAAATGACATGGATAAAACGATTCTCTTATCTTCACATGCTCGAGTCAAGATCACAAAAAAAGTGTTTCCTGGTTTCCCCAAGTATTCGAGGAATCTGATGGAATCATTGAATCACTGTTTCAAGTTCTACACTCGTCCATTGTACATGTAAGAGAGAGAGGAGGGAGAGTTTAATGTGACTCGTTTTTTTAACCATGAAATGGTTGATACCCCAAATGTCTCTTTATACAACTTTTACATTGACAGACACAAAACCCAACCGCACGCACCTGACACGACAAGCTCATATGTAAGTTCATGAGTTTTTAATGGAAATGTGAAATTAATGTTGTGGGGAGTCTTTTACATACTACGTACATGTGTCTCTTTGTGTAGAAAGTTTGGTTTTGAAACAAATTGTAAATTAATTACAGCCATCATTACATTATAGGGGATACAAGGGTTAATTGGTACAAATAATTAATTTCACAAGCCAACTTGTCCCCCTCCTCCTTCTTTCTCTGATGGTGGCTGGCTGTGATGACGGTCGAGTCAAACTCATGTTTTATAATACACACACTACAACGATTGGCTTCACTAAAGAGTAGACTGAGAGAGAGAGAGACTTTGAAGGGGAGAAGAGGTTTGGAGAATGTTTGCGAATAATTTATTCTGTCCGATCACCGTACAAGTACAAAGGATGTCTAGCTGACCTAGAAAGCTTTCATTTGGAATTACATTGAGAGCTCAAGTGAATTGAAGTGAGGTTCCTAGAGAGACCTCAGAGTACAACGACTACTTCCACTTGCACATTTTATCTCTGTATCATTCGAGTGTTTGTGTCTGTCTCTGAGTCTCAAGTCTGTGTAAAAAGAGAGAGAGAGAGAGAGAAAGTCTTCTATCTTTCTCCTCCACTTCTCCAGCCTGGACTGGGCAGTGTACACATTTATAGATGTGTGTGAGGGTGGTCATGCAGTGGTCCAAATGACACGCTTCATTTCCTACTAGATTTCCTTCTAGATTTTATGCGTGCCCAATCGTCATGTCCCTCTGGGGAAAAAGTATATGTAAAGGCCTTCAAATGAGATTGCCTCAATCCATGACCATCAAGACTTTATCTCTTGACCACACACCCTCCCCCCCCCTCCCTTCCTTTCTCCATGTATCTCTACACTGTCACAAATATGTATGCTCAGTTTCTAAAATGTATTAGACCATTGCCAAAATATACAGAGCCACAGTTAAGTCATCAAGCTCAACTCTCTTTGGGGCGGCTCTCTGTCTTTTTAGTTGTGGAGAGAGCCAAGGACTTTGGACAGGTAAAATAGTTAGGGATGTTGGATGGTGTGTGGATGAGACCCAACTAAACATGGACAAGTTCAAACTTAATCTCTTATCTTTTATGACCTACAACCAACCCTAAGTCTAAGTAAAGGTATGACTTTACCTTTTCCTTGTAAACTTCTACCACACAACTTGACTCTCTCTTTTGAATAATCCATGGAAAAGTGAGCACAAGTGATAAATAAACCCTCGAAGGGGAACTTAGAATCTCATTTAATTTTCATTTGTTTTCACTCAAAAACTTTTCAATTGCTATCCCTCCTTAATCTTGTCTTACCCTTGTAATTATTTCAGCTTAGTCTCTATACTCCACACACACACTCTCTCTTTCTCTTTGAGGGTTAAAAGGAAAAAAAGGGAAGCAAATAAGACAAGACTCAACAGCGCATAGCACCAAACACACGGCAAAAAAATTTTGATGCCAATTTTTTTTAAACATTTTCCCTCATCCTCTCTCTCTCTCTTGTGTACACAGTGCAAATTTCTTTCATTTTTTAAACTATGCAAATATTTGAGAAACAAATTCTTTCCCAATTTTTACGGCTTGAAAGAATTCCTCTAGAAAAATTTTTCTCTCTTTTTTTTCCACTAAAATATCCAAACTCGTTGTAAACACAACAAATTAAACTTGAAAAGAACATGAACTACAAATTCATAAAAAACATGCTGCATCCATATTAATTCATGTAGGTACAACAAATATTACACATGTACTACAGTCTACACAAGTAAAAAAATGTCATAATTCTATTGTAAATTAGTTGAATGAAAAATACAAATAAATATTATATTTGTGATTAAACAAACAGAGAAAAGTTTTACAAATTAACAAACTAAAATAATTTTATTCAAAATTAACTATCTAAAATGAAAAAGAGGAGGAGGAAGGGGAAGAGAAAAGTTTACAAAAAAGAAAATAAATTTTTTGAATAGAAATCCTTCTCACGAAGCACACAAAAAAGCTGGGCTGATTGTTCGTGTGACTACATAAGACAGTGTCTGTCTGTACGAGAGAGAGAGAGAGCATCATATGGTGTTCAGAAGACACAGACACGCATCTCGAGATGCATACACAGTAGGTAGTAGACAGGAAGGATACAGAAGGAAATCTATTAAGAAGATTCAGTTGGCGGAGAGAGGAATAATGGCTTTGAGGAAGATCTTGGATCTCTCTCTCTCTGCACATGTATAGATAATTCCTTTCCTTTTGAGAGGACCTAGATTCAAAGTATAAATACTCGTTGAGGAAGAAGAAGAAGACAGCAAATGCCGACACATCCCTATTATACATGCACATAAACGTTATGTACGTAAGTAGAGTAAGATCGTAGCCAGTGGAAAATGGGACAAGTGGGTTAGTTTTGGAGAGAGAGGAACTTGGTAAGTTGTACGAGTATTCTGTATGACAAAAAGCTGTGGAAAAGTATTCTTCATACCCCCACAACCTTCCTCTCTCCTCTTACGTATTCTTCACTTGCTCCTCTCTCACGAGTGTGATGGGATGTGACGGGGATGGCTCAAAAATCTCAATAAATTCATGTAGCAAAATGTTATAGGATAGACAGCTCTTAATACTTTGACAAGTTGAAACCGTTCCTCTGTGTATACCTGACAAAAGAAGAAGCAACTCGGTACCACACATTCCTCCATACACATCTCCCCTATTATTTTTTCCAGTCCCAGTTCCTCCTATAATTTTTTCTAATAAGACTCCATATACTTCATACATACAAATACATCATAGTCACATCTCTCTCTCTCTCTAGTACAGCTTGTTTGATGTCAGGAGTGAAAGAAGAGAAAAAAAATGTAACAAAATTCTTGTTCAATATTGCCAATCATGACTGTACGTGAGACAAACTCGTTCGTATTATAGACAACAATAAAAGTGTCAGTATTATACGAGGCAGATCACAAAGAGGAGGAGAGGAGGGGGGCCATGACCAAAAAAAGTAAGACATTAATAAATGTACAATAGAGATGAAGGGGAAGAGTTTTCTATGTATAGCAATTTTTTATTCTAGTTTGTCTACAAAAAAAAGTAGGGACGAGAGAGAGATGAGGAGAGGTAGATGGGGGATTGATATAAAGTTGAGGTTGTGGAAAATGAAAATAAAAGACTTATTAATGTACCCCACCAACCACAAAAACCACAAGAGAAGATAGAAACAAAGTTTTTTCCTCAGCAGCCATGGCGGGCTATTGTATATAAAAGGAGATGATGTAGATGTGGAGGATAGTCAAGAAATTTTTTTTTAAAAATTGTACCGTTTTCTCCATATAAAAAAAGAAAGTTTCTTATGTAATTCTGTATGATGGGAATTATTATGTTGTACAGATATAGCGGGTGGGTAAGAGGGTGTACATGGAGTTTAATGGACAGTTGGGTTGATGTCGGTTGATATTGATGCTGAGATATATAGATGGGATACTGTATATAGTCTTTAATCTTTCTCTATCTCTCTTTGTGGATTCCCCCCCATTCTAGAAAAAAATTCATCATGGACTTCCCTCTAAAAGTTTTTCTCTTGAAAGAAATGAATAATGGTCCCACCATTAGAATTTTTTTATATATCTTTCCGGTCTTCAAATGACTCTCTGATTCTTTCTCCTTTTTCTGGGGGTCTCTCTCCACAAGAGGGAAATGTTCAAGAAGCCTTGTGTTGTTCTCGTTTTCGAGGAGGGCTCTCATAAGTCATCATGCCAGATCCAAGCGCCAAGTACCTTGGATTTTCCCCCCCTCTTTCCCCTGTTCCCTCCTTTTTTCAACAAAATTTTCTCCACATAAAGAGACAGCAAAGGATGTAACTTAGGAGAGAAACTAAGACTCTACATATTTTTGCATGAAATCCTTGACAGAAACTGTAAAATGTTACAAGACGATGACAAAGTCGTCCAAGATGATGACGACCAACAAGCCCAGATACCCAAAAGACACGGAAAAAGAATGGACAAGAGAGAGAGAGAGAGGGAACTCGGTGTGGAACAAAGAAGAACGAGCAAAGATGATGAGAAGGGCCAAAACTGAAAAACTCTTGGTCGTCTACATTATTCTTTATAATATGTATACATGATATATATTACAAGAGACTGTGCAACTTTCCATGGTTCTGCATCTCCCCCCACTTTCTCTCTTTTTTTCCTTAAGACTTTATACTGAGAACTGTATAAAGGGGGGATTGCATGCAAGCATAGTTTTGATGACACAGAGAAACACTAGGCAAAAGTTTATCCTCATAATAGTCAGTTTTGGAGTCTAAAGTAAAAAGTCTTTAGGTCTGCTCAGGGCATTCTGTTCGCTTCATGAGAGACTTTGCTGGTTGAAACCCCCGGGTCTGCCTTTTGTCTTCTCCTCCTCCTCTCTCTCTCTCTCTATCTACGACTACTCCCCCCCGTCACATCTCTCCTCTATGGACAAAGAACTTGAGCATTCATCGCACCATAGAAACTTTCCAAGGAACCCGTTGTGTCCTCGTTTGGTTCTTCCAAGTTATATCCCCCCCATCCATGTACATGTGTATATACATAACAATCGTATATTATACACTTCCCTCACTTGTTTCCAATCCTTTTTCCTCTCCCTCTCCCTCTCCCTGTCCCTGTCTTTCACTTCTCAGTGTCTCAAGACATTGGGACGTCCATTCCGTAGACTCCCGTCTCCACTCTCAACCTGATGTGGGGCAAAAAGTCAACGCTGGTTCTTATCCCCCCCTCTCCTATCACTCTGTCTCATTTATGTCCACTACAGAAATTATATTCTTCAACTATTTTTTTTAGTCTCCAGTTGAAACCTCCTCTCTCTGGAATATTTCAATAAGGGAAATGGACAAAACTCTTTCTCCTTTCTCCCTCCCCTCTTTTTCCTGTTTACGACCAACGCGCCACATCAAACTTGGTTTTTTTGGTTATATCCTCCTCCACCTTCAATGGAGGAAAAAAAACTCTGCATGATGCTCCATCATCTTTTTTTTCTTCTTTTTTTGGGCGTATATCTATAACTCTAGGAATTACATATAAATATGTACACTATGGAGCACACCATACATAGTTTCTCAAGTAGAACGAGAGTCGCTCAATAACAAATATTTCTCTGACTCGAATAATATTCTTTTTTTTACAGTATAAAAATCTGTTCAAGTACCATCCTCTGTGACTGTAGCTAACTTAGTCATATCTATTTGTACATAGATAGATATGGTGGAGGAGATGGGAGGGAATAATATGAGACTATTTCCTTTTTTTTCTACTTTTCAATCTCCTTGCTCAATCAATGCAGCGGAATTTAATCTCTAACCAAAACATGCATAGTTTTGACTTAACTCGCCCTTCTAGGCAACTTAAAGATTTTTTTACTTTCTCCTCGACTAAAAAAAGGGAGGGTTGAGACAGAGATAGGGAGAGTTGAGCTTCTTTTTCTTCAACTTTTCAACTTTCTTTTCTTATATTTAAATCAAGAAAATTTATCATAACATTATTTCAATATTTGGCATCAGCAGAATGACAGCCCCCCATCTCTCTCTCCCTCTCTTTCTTACTTTCTCTTTTTTTAGTCTATTCCTAAAAAATCGATAAACTTTGCAAAAGTTTTAAAACCTTTTTTTCTCTATTGAAAAATTTCCGCGCGCACTACCCAACACCCAACACAAGACACAGTGAAAGCAAGATAAGAGTCAAAGTCAGCGCATACACAGTGCAAGTACATAAATGCACCAAGTAAAAAGTAAGAGGGGAAAGGACGACAAGAGGAAAAGGAGATGGAAAGAGCATTGCGGACAACTCTTTGGCAACCTACACACACACACACAACAAAGTGAGACTCATATTGTGCATGGATATTCCTACGAGTAGACCATGAAGAGGAAGACAAGGAAAGGATGGAGACTCACTTTTGTTCAAACTGTACAAAAGGAAGATACAGAAAAAGAGAAAGGACCAAAAGAGAAAGCAGAAGAAAAAAAAAATCCCCCCAAGTGTCATGTATGAGAAGAGGAACAAAAAAATGTCTTTTGTATTTATTCTTTCTTTCCAACAGACTTTCTTACTTTTCATCACAACTCTATGGATTTGAGCCACACACAAACAGTCACTGTCTAACAAAAAAAAGAAGAGTCCAGATTCCTACCTTGATTCTGACTGGATATTGTATTTAGGTATACTGCATAAGAATGACTTTGTGTATTGTACTTTGTAGAGAGAGGGAGAGGGAGGGAGACTCAACTTTCTCGTTGTGTGCGCTGCATTGCACACTCTCATCTTATGTCACATTCTGGAGTAGTTTGTGGTTTACATTTGAAATCGTTGTGTCCACCTACACAAAACTCCTGTTCCCATTTACTCTCAAATTTCCCAGTACCTTACTCTACTCTCCCCCATCTTGACTCTATGGACAATTCTACATTTGCTACATTTTCCAGCATGCTTTTCAATTTCAACTGGGGAAAAAAAAGTTTTCATTCCAAATATTTTTTCCTACTCCTACTCCACTCAGTGTACATCGTACCTGGTACTGAATTACATACTAACAAATACCAACGTCACTGCTCTTGCTCCTGCCCTTGCTCTTCTCCCTTTCTTTATACAAGGAGACCATGACGCTTCACTTAATTGGAAAAGCAAAGGAAATTCTGACAAAAAAAAAGAAAAGGAGGACGTAGCATGGAATTCATATGCATATAATATAATATATTATGAATCATGTACTCTAACTCTTTTCTCTTTATAACTGTGTGTACAGTTATAAAGGCATTTTGTCAGGGGTATTTCTTCTCTTTTTATCCTTTCCAAGAGAAGAAGAATATAAAAAACAAGGTTTAATGAAAAATCGAGTCTCAGGATAATATTAGAAGTTAAAAAGAGAGAGAGAGAGAGAGAGAAAAAAATCATACTTTGCACTTCCTTTCAGGCGACTTCACTTGGTGTAGACGGAAATCGAAAAAAGTGTTGTAGAATGATCTTACACATCTTGTCTTGTGTCTGAGAGAGAGTACAAAGTACAGTAAGAGAGTAGGAAAAAAAGAAGAAGAGGAAGCTTTTCACTTCTACCGCCGTTCCCGTCGATGAAGAGACGACGGTAGAAGAGGAGACTGTATACATTAAAGCGTATAGGAATAAGAAATGGGAAGGTACATTCATGTTCATGCCTATCTTTCTTTTCTTCAGTGGCTTAATGTTCTGTGAGATGGATGACGCCTTGATTTTTTTTCTCTCTCTACCTTTATTCATGGAAAGAGATAAAGTCGTACAGAGGATAGAATGGAGTATCTGTGGAGAGACAGAGAGTCAAGGCAAGGGCCTGAAGATAGGGAACCAGTCTCTGTGTGTGGTACATTGGATAGGAGTGAATGTGTATAGTTGACTGTTTTTTTGTCTCTCCGTTCTCACTCTCCCACTGAACCGACTGGGTAAGTGAGTGAAAGGAAATAAGTCTAGGTAGTTGGGACATGAGGAACGAAAGAAGACAAAGTGTCTGGAAAGATCGATGATGTATATATATATATGGATAATATGCCCAGCTATACATGGATATTTATAGATGGTCGTCCTCTCTGTACACACAAAGTGGAGAAATGTTCCAACTTGGAGAGAGCTAATGTGCGTGTACAATACACAGCCTCTCTTTTTTTCGTCATGTGTGTGTATGTGGTGGAGGGTGATTGTGATAGGTAATATTTTGGATAGAGAGTCAAAAAAAGAGAAAGAAACGTACGGTGGGGAGGGAACAAGTTCTTTTAATCAAGCCAGGTCAACGGCTCCAGGTCAGATTAAAACGCGAGTTACATTGAATTGGAGTGGCTGTAGTGGCGATAGAAAATCGATGGAACCAATTGATTGCCTCTGCTAAGGCTTCTATAACACACAACCTTCTCTAATAACCACCGATTTTTCCGCTACACTTTTTTTTCCTCTCTCCATCGCCCTTTTTTTCTCTTCTCTTCTTCTTCTACTCCCTCAGCTCGATTTAGGTGGTTTGAGCGAGGAGACTTGCAAAGAGTTTCAAGTCAATTCCACCCTCTCCCTCTTTTCTCTCTCTTTTACTTGGTATCCAATTAACCACTTACAGCCCCATCCAACTTTCCTCATTACTGTAATTTGTTATAACTATAGAAAATACGTTAAAATTGTCACCCACTCATTTCCCATCCCATCAACATATTAACGTAATCATAAGTTCCTTTCAAGAAACCCCGTGAATTTTATATGGTGAAAGTCTTTTAGAAAAAAACCTCAAACTAGTTTTTGTGGGAAACACAAGGGAAAACATTTTTTTTGTTGACAAGGAAAGAGTTGGAAGAGGTCAAATGGAAAACAAGAAGAAAAAAGACTAGACATGAAAAGGTCGTCTAGATTCTCTCTCTTTATCTCTATTTCCAAAAAACCACACATTTTGAATTTGACCAGAATGCGGATGAAGAACCAGTGCAAAAAATATTTTCTCTCCCTCAATATCTCTTCCCTTTTTTGGGGCTATATAGAATAGCTGACCTTTCACTCAAAATAAATTGAGTTGACATATAAACTCCATATCGTTCTTTAGATCCAGAGTCAAGCCCAAACCCATGAAGTGATTTTCTCTTTTATATAATAAACTACATTTGGCCCTGTACATATTTGTTATAAGTCATATAAGAGAGAGAGAGAGATAACTCTTATATCTTTTGTCTTTATCATGGAATTTTGAACGCAACTACGTTCACACGCCACAATGCACTTAAGTGAGTGTAGTGTGGTAGTTAAGAAATTAAAGGTGGAGAGAGAGACAAAATTGTCTCTATAAAGTCTCCTCTTATGGGCTTTTCTGAGTAACTAAATGGCTGTCTCCTACGACGTTGAGTAGGTTCAATAAGGCCAAAATACATTCTCTCTCCCCCCACTTTGATTTTCCCAAAACTCTTTGGGAAAATCACAAAAAGACACTTTTCTCTCTCTCACTACAAAAACTCGCACAAAATCTTCTTCTCAACCTTTAAATCTAAATCAACAAAAAAAAGAGAATGACTTTATTAAATCAAGTCTCATAGATTTTACATGTAGAATGTTAAAACTAATTGTTAGTTTTAACTGCCAACAGCTTATCACACGAGAGAGAGAGAGAGAGAGAGGAAGGAGAGAAAACTAATTTTAAAATATACATTAAATTCCTAGACTTATCAGGTCATTAGCGACCTTTGAGTCTGTACATATAAGTTACATAGATACTAGCATATATATATGTATACGTATAGTACTAGCGACCAGAGTAAAATTGCTATACATTCCATTAGTTTACGCTGCATTAGCACACACACTACATTAGACATATCCTTTTTCTCGCTGGTGGCTCTTTCAAATGCTCCTCACCATTTCCCCCTCTCTCTTTCCTTCTCTCTCTTAGTTTTTCCATGTAAAAAAAAGGTGAAATTCTTTTTTTTTAAAAAAAAAAAGTAGTAGAGAAAAACTTTCTGCATCTTTGCTTCCTCCTCTTCCCTTCTTCCTTCCTTTTTTTTCTCTTTAGATTTCTTTTTGGTATATTTTTTTCTCTCTTTTCCAGGTACTTGGCCTGTCTGAAGACAATACAGCTGCTCACAGTTTTTAGCGCACCTCCCCCCAAAAAAAGGCCCAGCGCCTCTATAAAGAGAAACAGAGTAAGAGTAAAAGTACAAGTAGATCCTGCGTCTCTCTTACATAATGGCCCGGCTCCAGACTTCCAGCCCAAGTCTTACTTAGTTTGAGTAGAGAGAGAGAGTAGAAGTAGACTTGGTATATATTTTTTTTCAAACCACCATTTATGCACAAGAATACAGAGGAGAGGCAAAAAAAAATTTTTTTTACACAAGGTTTTTCCTTATCGAAAACCTTGGCAAGCAATAACCGTTACCCAGCATTGGAAGAGATGTAACCACAGAGAGAGAGAGAGAGAGAGAAAAGAAAAAAAAAGCCTCGCAGTGCCTACCTGCACTTCCGTTTTTTTGCAAGTCTTTTTCCTTTTATTCAAAAAAATTCTTTTTTTTGGCATACATATATAATACATTGTAACCAACTACCAGATTCTTCCTTTGTATTTACATGAAAGTGAAAGCAAAAGCAAGAAACGTACTTTTTTTCTCTCTTGTTATAATAAGAAATATAAGGCGTTCATATAGACACATGATAGTGACATAATCGATGATACAATTTTGTGTGTTGTACAAGAAGAGAAAAAAAAGGAAATGCTGTTGCCTTGAGAGTGACATCAAAATGAGCCTAATTATACGACACGTTGCTAACTCAATTATACTCTACTAGGGAAAGCATAAGGTGGATGGGTAAGAGAGAGAGAGAAAATCCATCAAGACATGCTCCAAAAATTATTAACCAAGAAACATTTGGCAGTGATAGGTATTCTCATGTTGAACATTATAGGTACATATTGGAGTACACATTGGAAAACAAGAATTAAGTCTCTCTTCTTCTCCTCCTGTCAACTCCTTTCTTCTACTTTCTCTTCCCCCTCCCCCCCCCCCTTTTCAAAATGTGTCTACAATTGTAGACATGAAGAAAAGGAGGAATCAATTGTGGAGAAAAGACGTTTCACTCTGAAAGCCCGAAACAGATTTAATACAAAGAATTAAGGTTTTTGACTATAATCGGAATGAGAATCAGAATCAAAGAGAGAGAGAGAGTGTGTGAGAAAATTCGTACGGGAGGATTATAGCCGACAAAGGTACATTGCTTAGGGCAATAGAAAAATAGGAGAAGGAGGGGGAGGGGGGAGCTGAGAGTTTGGAAGGAATAATGTTGTATTTGGTGAGGAGGTATTTATGTTGTAGATACAGACACAGATAGATGAATTGACTGGGCGGCTTTTGTTGGAAGGTGTAAGTTTTTGCTGAGGGACACAGAGAGAAAGAGAGAGAAAGTATGTAGTACACATGTATGTGAGTGATGTTTGTTCGGACAAGTCTCAGGTTTCAGGTCCTTTTGAGGTTTGTCAAGGAATGGAAACCTCGACACAGAGTGAACTACTCCCTATGCCCATATTATTTGTTCTTATGTACATTGTCTATATATTTGGGGGGGGGGCTATAACTTGTACATTTTATTGGCCAGTGGAAAAAGTAACTGATGTCGAAAGACAGAGAAAGAATTGAAGGTTGGTGGAAGTTGCGTGCAGAAACACATCAAGGAATAATTTATTCTGTGTTGGAATGACCATAAAATTTCAGATATATCTATGTATTTATAGAGAATCGTTGTATGTATAAGAGAGAGAGAGAAGAGGTAAAAGGAAAAGAAATTTTTTTTCCAAAAGCAGAGCTTCAAAACAAGAGAGAGAGAGAGAGAGAGAGAGTTCTATTTCCATTGTTTGTTTGGTTGGAAAGAAAAGAAGCCTTAGGAGCCAAAAAAGAAGCACACCCAAAAAACCCTCACAAAAGTCAGTATTATCGAATATTCTGAAATATGGACGGGGGAGCCATTGATTTTCTCTTCCGGGCTATTAATCACCTATAATAATCATTTTCTTCCCAGTGAAAAATGGAGCTCCATAGAGAGTAAATCCAAAACGATATCTATCTATTCCTTGTACATTCACTCTCTCTCTCTCTCTCATAACACAACCCCATGAATTATTACAATTCATTCATTACTACTCCTTCAAATTAATTTAATTGCAACTTAAATCCTCTTTTGTATAAAATAATAGTAAATATATATATATGCAAAAATTTATATTTAGTCCATTATCACAATCACAATTCTAATATGAAAAATATAATAATAATAGTGCCAAAAAGAATGCTATGAAGTTTGAAGGCTTATGCATTTTCTCTCTACAAAGTTAATGAGCTCTCAACACTAGAACATTAATAGATAAAAATACATTCCATTTATTCGTACGTACATTATTAATAAAAGTCCCCAAAAACTAAAAAAGAGAGAGAGAGAAGGTTGAAAATTATGGAGAAATACTACGTTGGCACTCTCACCATGAATAATTAAATGATGACTATTTAATCACCATTATTTTAGTTATACAGGGGGTCTCACAACATATGTATTTATACATTAAAATTCATTATTATTTTCCACTTAAATGTACTCAATATAGTCAAGACACTTTAAACAAATAATTTTTCAAGGAATAAAAAAAAGTAACTTTTTATTCCTCTTGATTTCAAAATAATGAGGGGAAAGACTGAATTAAAATCCAAGGCCAGGAATGGAACACACACACACACAAGAGAGACTCACACAGAAAAGAGAAAGTCAAATGGGAGAATGTGAGAAGGTTCCACAGAGTCTAGGCCCTCTTAGTTTTCTTTCTCCGGAAATGAGAGCTGGAAAAGGAGAAGGAGAGAAGGAGAAAGCCACGAATGTATTATTGGCCTGGCATGAAGATGATAAATGCCGTTTTATGACGTCCTGGTATTTACTGTGATAATTCATTTGGAGAGTGAGGCCGTTTATGAAATTTTTCTGTCATTTTGTGTATGTGTGGAGTCTCCTCGTTTTCTCCATGTACAAGAGCGGAAGATATAATGTATACATGAAAAGTAATCTTGTTTAGGTAGTTATATAATAAATCTGTATATAAATGTAAAGGCTTTTTATATGTTGGTATATATCTGTAGAGAGAGTTCGTGGGGGGAGGGTAGATTGGGTTGAATTCTTGTGCCCTCTTGGAAGGATAGTTGAAAGAGTTATGTTATGTAATGTATGGGATGATGATGGAATCATATGTACGTCGTTAGACTTCCTACATACATTATATGGATGGATAGAATTTGCTGTCATTTGCAGTGGCAGGGCAGTGACAATGATTTCATTGGGAAATGTTCGAAGAGAGAAATGAGATGGAAGGAGACAGTGAGGAGGAGGAGGGGGATGGAGGAGGATAGTGTAGAAGCAAAAAGAGGCGACTCAAGTTTCATATTTCATGTCGTCTTTCTTTTCCCTTTGCTGCTCCTCTTCCTCTCTCTCTCTGGTTCTCTAGTTTGCTTTTGGTGAGGTCTGATAATTTATTTGAGACAAGGATGGGGAGATACTGGTGGATGATCACAATCAAAACCATTTCTATGCTCTCAAGACGTAGAGTCTCTACACACTAAGGACGATGATGACGACGACGACAAGGACGACAAAGAAGATGAGGAGGAACTAACCAAAGACAAATCTTATCTCTGTGTCTCTTTTCTCCCTTGTAGCTGGTTCAAGAAAATGAGGGTGACAAATATTGAAAATTTTATTGCTGAATTCATGAATTTCCTGTTTGGCCAAAAAATACTCTCAAAGCCTCTTCTCCCGTACAGTCTCTCTGTCTCTCTCTCATTCAAGAGTGTCATCCATGACTAAAAATTTGACAAAAGAGGAGAATGCGGGCGTCATCCTCTTTCCCATCTGACTGACGTGAGTAAGCATCATCTCATTTTTTTTGTACAAGTCTCAGTCTCATTGATGAAATGAAATGAAGAAAAGATCGTTTCTATTAAAAAAAATCTTTTCAAAAAAATATATAAAAAAATCCCCACTTCTCTCTTTCTTCACTTTCTCTAGAATGCGCACAAAGGGGAGACAAACAGAGAAAGGATAAACACATGACAACTTACTATAACATTGCCAATGACGCTCAAAGAGAAAGTTGATAGAACATGCATGCTCTCTTGTTGTTGTTGTGTTTGAACATGACGAAGCATTTGATTTTGAAAAGAGGATGGGAATAAGAGACAAGGGGAATGACGCTGGTATTTGAGTTTCCTAGAGAGCAAAGATTCTTCAAATGTATGACGATGGAGTACAATAGCAGAAACATGTCGAAATGAAAAGGATTTTCTCGCCCCTCTCCCACCACTATCCACCTCCTTTCGTCTCCTCATTTGATTGCAATCAAACCATACTCCTCAATCAGACACACAAGAGATTGAGGCGGATTCAAGTCATTCCCCTTTTAATATAATATCCAGAGGTAAATAGAAGAGAGAGAGGTATCTCTATTTTTTAGTGTTTGAAAGAGCTCATGGCAGCTCTTGTTTAGCAGCCCTATCTTCATGCTTACAACTTCCTTAGTGCTGGGAAATATGAGTTTGAAGTTGCAATAAATACACTTTCCTCTTTGGTTGAAATCCTTACATTACATTTGCCGTGGGCAATTTCCTATGGTGTTCTCAAGCACGTTATCATCTTTTTTTGTACCACCACCACCATCCGAATGTACTCTTTTTATACAGCTCACCAACATGTACCATGTACAATTTTGTGGACACGCAAAAGAGTAAAAAGAAGGGAAGTGAGGAGAGAGAGAGAGAAAAGGCAAAGTCATTTTAGTGTTAGTCTCATTCTCTTTATCTCCAATGCATGTCTACTAGTCCTACTGCCTCTGGATAAGGCACTACACTTCTATGTACCAACTAAACTTCCATTCATCCATGGGCAATTTTCATTCAAAGTCATCACTCAATCTGTCAACGGTTCAGGCATTGGACCAAAAACTTTAATACTCTCCTACACACACACACACAAAGAGAGAGAGAGAGAGGAAAGAGAAATAGGAGGAGGTACAGAGAGAAAGGTTACGTAGATTAACTAAAACCAAAGGAAAAACTGAAAGTCCAAAATTACACCCGACAGTGAAGAAATTGAGACTTTCTCTTTTTTTCCTCTCCTCCCATGACATGCATGACACATGGATGGTCCTCCCGCTCTCCTCTAGCTTGTACACACACATAGCCATAAAGAGAGAGAGACAGTGGAGGACGAGCCTCTACAGACCCAAGTTGCTCACTTTGAAAAATATTCATGAAATTGCTCTTCTAGTCTACCAGGGAAATCTTTCTTCCGTCAGATTCACGACTAGATTCTCTCTCATCATATTAAAGAGAAAGGGAGGAGAAAGGAGGAACTATAATAATGCATTGCATAGGGAGACTAGTCAGGTGGTAGGGAAGCTTCCCCATCTGTCATTTTTACATATTTTTTTACGCAAGTGCCCTCATTCAGTCCCTAATGTAACCAGGTGAGTCGTACAAGAGAGAGAGAGAGAAAAAAAAAGTTGGCTTTTTATAAGGAATTTTAAAAAATTTATTGTCACCAGGTGAAAAGAACTAGAGAGATAGATATTGGTCCACTCTAAAAAAATCCTTTTTTCTTGTCTCTCTGTATTAAAGGCATTACTCTCTCATAGATATAAATATATTTACTATATGCTAGGGGCAAAGGAGACCCGGGCTATAATATGGGATAGACAACTCGTGTAGAATGTTGTAAGCTGCGCCAACTTTTGAAACTAATAATTCCTTCTCCCTTGGCATGGAATTCTTTTACGACGACAATTTCACAGACTGACTGCAGTCCCCATGCAATGCATGCCGTGCAGTCAACCCAGTCTTATGTTAGTACTCTCCCACGTATATCCAGAACCCAAACCTTTTTTTTCTCCTAATGTTTCAGTATTTACATCTATCTTATCCTTTGCCCTTTAACCAATTCGAGGGACTTTCTCTCTGCCTATACACAAACATATAGTATTTAACTCACCATGTATTCCACCCATGCTAGCTGACAGAGGCAGAGAGAAAGAATTTTTTTTATAGGACGATGGATTTGCTAAATCGAGGACTTTCCCTCTCTCCTATAACTCGATTTATTATACAAGTTGGTATATCAATGATATTAGAAAAAATGGGGTAAGATCAGAGTAGAAAGTTGGTTGTAGGTAAATAGCCACGTTTTCTTGGGTGGGTGACTATTAGATTTTGTTATAGTCTACTAACCCACCTATCCATAGCCTGGAGGAACGTCAATTTATGTGTATTAAAGTATAATGTACTTATACCTATGTACAAATATTGTATTGCCAAAAAAAGGTAAAAGAGAATATAAAATGGGATTTCCCTTCATTCCACAGCTTACACAAAGAGGGAGAGAGAGAGAGAGACGTAACGGATCTGGAGATCTCTAACCCGGGGAAGAAGAGCGGAGGTTGAAAGAGGACAAAGTATTTTGTAGGTATTAGCTATGACGTTGGAAGTGGATTCTCTGCCGTATTAATTGATGGTATTAATTAACTAATGATAATCTTGTTGTGGAATGATTTGTGTATAGGGACACATGGGTAGATGAGCAGCTTTAATGGTGGAACCAGCCGTCGCGAAAATGTTCGGTGTATATTGTATCTATAGTTATCCAAATGTATATAAAACTTGTTTTTCATCTCTTGTTCTTCTTGTGTATAAAGCTACTACATATTGTTCAGACTAGTCCATTGCCATGGCTCCTTCTCATTCTCATTATATGCCAGTAGTGGAGAGATAGAGAGAGAGAGGCTAAAGGGAACAGAAACCCGCGGTATCATAACATGAGAAGTAGCAGGTTAGAAATGAACGTGTTAGTGGTTGCAGAGGTTCGTGGAACGGAGGTCTTTCTCTCTTCCCTGTCTCTGTTCCGTGTGTTCAACGGGATCGGGAGAGAGAGAAAGGCAAGAGAAAGCTGGATGCATCACACTCTCCCATCGCATCATCTTGGCCTGCCTATCCTACTCACAGATCTACATGCTTGAGCCAGCACCGTTAGCAAAGTTAGAGAGAGAGAGACACAGAGAGGCGGAAAGACACTAACTTAGAAACGGCTATAGAAGAATTCATTGGGTACAGATACAGAAATGCGGCCACACTGAGCTTTACCAATGAAGTGTACAGTACCTACATAAAATTTAAAGCACCTCCAATTTTTTGGCGGTTTTGGTTTTTCAACCGTTTAAATTTGGTTGAATTTCATAAAGGTTATCCCATATGTATGTAAAACACTGTACATAAATTATAAAACTTTCTCCGCTGATTTTTTCAGTGTCAGCGGCCGCAAGGTCAAATGATGGCCTTGTCACTTGATCAATTCTAATTTTTATTGGTACGTTTTTTAAAAATGAGAACCACATGACCAAAATTATCAAAAAAATGAGGGTGTCTCATAATTTGTTTGCACACTGTATATAAGTATGCATTGTACAGGAGAGAGAGAGAGGAGGGAGATGAGGTAGACGTGGGGGATAGATGAATGCGTAGTAGTTTTGTGGAGGTACCTAGGTAGGTTGATGCTACGTGAATGCATTAATGTAAGAGGAAGATCAGATTAAACAGCACTTTATGCAGAATGAAAGCACAGACCGATTTTGGCAACTCTTCTTTCCCCCCAACCAAGTGGCCGTCTCTAGCGCTAATGTCCGCCCGGAAATTTCCGCGCCGATGACCTGGAATTCAGATAAACCCCCCCTGTCGAATTTATCACAGGTTTTTCTTGATGCTATAGCTGTAGATATAAAAGAATGAGGTTATACATATAAGACCGCTTTGCTCACACACACACACACACAGAGTTCCCACCACCAAGTCAAGGAATATGCATTGCATTTTCACTCATGACTTACAACTCCCTGGAAGGTTTGCCCTTTCGAAAAAGAACTGGTGAAGTAGGAGACAGACGACAATACGGACCAAGCCATGCACCACCACCATCACCACAGCCAGAAAATCTACTCTCACTTTCTAAATATCCTTAACTGAGTATGTAATGTTCTTCACCATCTTATACATTCAAGAGCTTCCAACATTGAAACTAAAGATCTTCTCTCTCTCTTGACTCGTGGCATGGAAACATATAAAGATTGAGAGACTCGGCTGGATAGAGAGAAACCTTTTACAGTCTATTCATTTAAATTCCATTTCATCGTCTCTCTCTCTCTTCTCTTCACATTCAACTGTATTAAATAATCTGATTCCGTTCACACCAAAGCACTTGAATATCTCCTCCCCTCACACCCCATGTCGTCGCCAAGTCTAGAGTGAGGGAAGGTGGGAGTGAGAAGTGTAATAATGTTATATAACCATGACTTACCCATGCCAGTGTAATCAAGTTGAGGAGACGGAAGATGGTCATCTGATAGACACTCTTGGTCTTGGTGTGAGGGACTGGACATGTGACTGGCTGTCGTTAGGTGTGTGTGGTTGTCACCACAGATCCATCTTCATCCAAGTTCATTCAATGACCATTCTCCTTGTCTTTTATTTTTCGTCACTTGCTCTTCCTTTGACCTTCTCTCCTTTCTTTTCTCTCATGTTCCACTCTCTCTCTCTTGTCTCCTCCTACGCCCGTCTCTCTTTTCTTCCTCCTCTTCCTTTTCACTCAACTCGAGTGAGAAGACGTACAAGTTGTCTATGATATTCAGTGGGACTCTCTACATATTCCCGTATATATTATGTCATCATGAAAGAGGGAGAGAGACCTATAAATAATCTTTCTGTACATCTTATGTCTCCCATAACCTCCATTTTACTACAGGATATATTCTACATCGAAAATGGTTTTTGTGTAGTCAATAGAGAGACTTGTATGTACGACTCCTCGCTCCATGCTTCCTTCCCTTATCGTTAGCCAAGATTCATCCATCTCTTAACTATCAAAAATTTTATCTCTTTCACGCTATTTGCTTCTCCATTCTAACCAAATTTTTCCATACCATCTCCCCCATTAGATCTTACACTCCATTCTCTAGCTAATTCCATCACTCCATGCATTCTCTCTACCTTTCAGTCTCTCCCCCCCTCCTCCTCCTTTATTCTCCCATCTTCTCACCATTAGCATTATTTCCATTTCCTGCCCTCTCTAAAGTAGCGTACTACCTTATCATGTCTCTGTGTGTAAAATGTCTATTGTATTTTCATATTTTCTATATAACTAATATTAATATTAATTTATTACTATTTTAACTATAATATCCACCATTTTTATTCATATTATTCTTACTCTTTTTACTTACAATTACATGACTTTCATTTACATGTCACTTTATTTTTTGGACTATTACGTATATTTATGTTTAAAAAAAGAGAAGTAATAAAAATGTAAATTGACAATTTCTATCAATTCACTACATTTTATGAGACTTGAACATTCAATTTACAATTGGTGTGTGGGAGGGAGGGAGATGTATCAGTTGTAGGTACAGCTGACTACTTTAGAATGTACATACACATCTCATACATACATATATCTCATTGGGTAATGCCAACTACAGCAACTTGTTTTCATTTGTAGCCATCATCATCATTATCATTATCGTCCTAATGATCCTTGTATGAAAAAGAGGGGAAACGTTACGGGTTTGTGAGCAAAATTCAACCAAAAAGGCAATCTGGTATTTAACCATTTTAACATGAGAGAGAGAAAAACATGGAAAATGGAATGGACCAAAAAATTTTCTTCATCTTCTATACTTTTTCCCCCTGGAATGTGAGTGTGTGGAGAGTCGTTGATAGGAAGAGTTTTCAAGATGAGACATGGTATGCTATGCACATGTTTTTTTCTCTCCTTCTTTTCTTTCTTAAACAAATGGAAAAAATGGGAAAGAGTTTACATATGGTCGCAATGTTTTTTTGGAATATGAATATCTGTCATATGTAAAGTAATCCTTATTCCTTCTATCTATTTTATTATTATACATCTCTTTTAGTATAAACTATTGTAGAAAAGAGAGAGAGAGAGAGAGAAAAATGCATTTTTTTGAGACATATTATTATAACCGTTTATATATAAAAGATATTGCATATACTGAAAGTATGTGTATAGAAAATGCTTAATGTCGAGTAAGGGGCCAAACGCCCGCCATGCCACAAAAGCCACAAAGAAAATCATGAGAATCGTAAAAATAATTCTATTCCCACAACCACCATTCGGTCTCCACATATACAAAAAAGACATGCGACTAGAATTTGAAGAAAACTTTTTCTCTCTCTTTTGTATACATACAGATATAAATGTGTATATGTAAAAAAAAGGAGAGAGGAAAAGTATCCACTTCTTGGCATATTCAACTTAACGATTAAATACTCGTATTCCACTTTCTCTCTCTCTCCCTGCTCTCGAATATGAGACCTTTTACTCCCTCCTTTAAAAAACTATTCCTTTTTTTTCTCTCCCCTTTCATATCGACATGTACAGGTAAGTAGAAAATAATAAAAAAATAGTGTCTCCATTCTCCATGTTTTTTTCTTTCTTTAAGAAAGATGAAAATGCACAATAAAAAAATGAACTATGAAAATAAATTACAAGTCCAACAACTTTTTTTTTGTCCTTTGTTCACGATTTTTGTCTCTCTCCCCCCACTTTCTTTTTTTATTGATAATCATCATTTACATTGAATTCATTTGTTTGCAACTACTGAAAAAACTACTAACTTGAGTTCATGAATCTTTTATCATATAATCATTATCATTCGTGTGTATAATATAATATATATAATGTGTCACTTGTCATCATAATATTCATGATGGTTTTATGCATGGCATAATAATATGCTTTTGACATATAAATCTTAATATGTCTTCCTCCTTATCATTACTATTATTAACGTGTACATTAGTATTTTTTTTCCTTTTTTTTACTTCATCTTTCTATATCTCACCCCTCCATTTATTTTTCACTTTACTCGTCATAAATATCCTTAAATTTACAAAGTTATATATATTTATTTATATAGAGAGAATCATCATTATCCTTATATCATTAATGTGTAAATTTTTTTTAGTAATAATAACATTATATTTCATCATCATGTACTTAATCTTTTGTAATAACCATCAATCGGTATTATGATTATAGTTAGACAATATATATATATATATATATTTAAACGTATATCTTTTTATATTTTTTTCGCATCTTCACTCCACCATTTACAATATATTTACTTTTATATATACACATTTTCATATTTTTGTTAGAGCTCCTTTAGTACTCACACAAATTTATTTATTGCTTTTTTTTAACAGGAGGAAACAGTACGAATAGTTATATATATGTTAATATATTATTCTTATATTTCTTTTTTTATATATCCTTGTACACTCCAGTCAAAGAAATTACTTACAAGATCAAAATCCGATAACAATATATCCAGCAGCTTCCTTCCTTCCTTTTACTTTTAAAACTTATATCATAATCTTGTACATGTTTTATATATATATACATATTAGACTTACTCAACACTGAAGAGGCAAAAGAAAAAGTTTTCTCAAATTCTTTTTTCTCTCTCTCGAAATCATGGCATAACCTCCGACTTTTTTTTGTGTGTGTGTTTTGTTTACTCAAAATCAATTCTTTTTTTTTTGCTCATGGAGCAAAAAAAAGAGCTGGACATGGAATTAAATAAGATGAAATGAAACACATATTATGTAATCAACAACAACAACAACCAACAAACAACAAGTATTTATGTACAAACATATCTCTTTATATATATATTGTTTATGTCGGAATTTTCTATCAGCCATTTCAAAATTACCAACTTGGGAGCTCCCACACACAACTTTTTTTCTCTTTTTCTTACGATTAGTCTCTTTGGACATGTTATACTTGAAAAAAAGTTGGAACTTATACTTAGATTTCGAGTCGTATCTGTATAATAAATATTACATTTAATTTATTTTTGGACTTGGAACACTTTAATTATTTTCAGTAAAATGATAAACGGAATACATAAACTTATTTGTAATTATGAATACTCAGTGTCAGTTATTATAAATATGACTACCAATCATTTTTTTGTACAATTCTTTTTTCTTTCTTGATTTAGGTAACAACAATACAAAATAAATTAAGTACAGTAAAATCCTTTTCTCTTCCTACTGGTGTTATACTTAATAACAGACAGACTGGTTAAATGTATTAAATGGTGTAATTAATGAGGAAGTTATTTGTGTACAGACTTTAAATACATTTTGTTATGTAAATACTCTTCATCCTCGTATCATGGAAGAAGAAAATTGAATAAAAAATATTATCCTGATGACAAAAGTTTTTTTTTATTTAATAATTTCATTATATTTTATAATATACTTTTTAAAAAAGTTTATCATTAAATTGTAGGTATTTAATTTATTCCAAATTTTTCTTTTGACTCTTTCTCCAGGCAATACCTTGTCAATTCCTCTTTATTGCTTCTTTATTTCCTTTCTTTTTTTTACACAGGTCAAATTTTTTTATTTCTAAATATTACAGTTCAGCTGACCTCGCTAATATTCTCCATTCCTTAAATATGCCTACAGTCATCTTTTGTTTGAGAGAGATCATTTTTAAAAAGATATCTTAAATATTAAATAGTTGAAATCCCCTTAAAAAATAAATGAAATGCACTGCGCGATATTAATATTTATGAAATTTTTGTGTTCGTGCAGTGCCACATTATTATTAATTTATTTTGAAATATATTAATATATATGCTTATTATAATGTAAATATGCCATCTTTTAAATATATTTTTTAAATATTAAAAAGTTATTACTGATTATTTTCTCCATTGCACAAAAAATTGGAGAAAAAAAATTCTAATCGTAACAAGTTAGTGGAGGAGTTTAGCTGGATATTTATTTTTATTTTTTTAAAAACAACGACGAGCGAATTTTTTCATTTTTATGATTTAATTTTACCACGATATCAATACCGGGTTTTTAGAAATATAATATTAATTAATTAAAAAATTTAATTGATTTCACTGATGAAAGTTATTATTTTTCTCTTTCCCCCCTCATTTAACAAATCCCACGCTCTTATATTTAGAAAAATTAATATTTTTAATATCCTACCTTTTCTTCATCGTATGGTCACCTGCATATTTATTTTATATACATTAGTCTCTACGTGTAGAGCGATAAATTATCCATATAGTAATATTTTTATATTAACATTAAAATTAATTGTATTTGGTTTCGTTTTGAATCACAATGAGAATCAACCAAGACAACTTACATTTTGGTGTCTCTGGAACAACAACAACAACAACAACAAACTACAAGTTTTCGACTACCCAATCTAACAATTTTTTGTCTCTTTTTTTACACAATTCTCTCTTCTTCTTGAGATACACAGACTGGTCAGTGGGAGCCAACTGTGACCCCAAAAAAATGGAGAGACTCTAGTCAACTACAGCGACGACTACCCATTAACAACTAGACATGTACATGTGTGTGTATTTACAATATAAATGTTCTTCCTCTTCCTTTTTTTCTCTAAATTCTATTTCAGCTGCTCCTTACACTTTGGAAGTATCTTACAATTCCATTAGTCAAGAAATAAGTTTTTAGAATAAAAAAAGTGGGTTCAGCTGTATTAATTAATTTATATAATTAATATTTTTAGGCATTATAAGTATATTTTTATCAGTTATCAGTATCGTTTCCCTTTTCCTTCTCCATTTTTTTACCCCTCTAGTCTACCTATAAACTAGAATTGTTCATTTTTAATATTAAAACTTGTTAATTGTTAGTAACTTTTTTATCAATGGTTTTGTTACATATACCGTGTGTGTGTGTGTTAATCAGTATTTTAATAAATTACGTTTACGTATACTCTCAACCTCCTCTTGATTCTTATTTTTCGCAGTCCTTTTTGTTTCACAATTGATTGGGATTGTAATATTATTTAATTAATTTAGGTAATAAATGTATGGCTTCAACTCAATTTTAGTTTGAGATTATTCAATTGAAGCAAGTGACATATATTTTTTAGAACACAAAATAAATGAGACCCATGATTGAACAGTTAGTCTTAGAGTGTGTAATATTTCTTTTTATGGTTCATGTTGATGTGTAGGGACATGAATGCAATTTGTAATGAAATTTTTTTTTGTATTATGACTGTAGTTTATTTAAGTGTAATTTAAATGTATATTATCCTTCAGTACAATTTATGTACTTTTTTATGAGAGAGAGATGATTGCACTAGTGCAATTTTGTGAAGAAGATTGATCATGGCAATTCAATTGTAAAATATTTAAATAAAATATCTTTTAACTCTTCACCAAAAAGCAGAATTAAATTGATTTTCAGCTTTCCATTGTCTCCAGTTTTATATCCCTGTTTCTTTTGTAGTCGTAAATTATGTTGAGTAATTTATTTTGGAAATGGTAGAAATATTATATATGGTATTGTATTGTTATAAGGTCGTGTATGCAATTTAGTGTGTGTATTTTTTGTATAATAAAATATGTGTAGTGTAGTAGTGAGCGTCTTTTTGATGTTCGTTTTTGAAGAAAAAATGGGGTCAAGAGAGAGCACTTTGTCTCGAGTTTGTCAAAGTCAAATTTTTCTCTCTCTAGTGTTTGTTACACAAAGATGAGAGTGAAATAAAAGGTAAAATATTAAATAATTAAATAGAGTGATTTTGTATTCATCTATTGTTTTAAATTGAACTGATACCCCTTTTGAATTTTAGTTCTAATTATGTATGAGCTCTTTCCCTTTAAAACCAACTAGTCCATGAGAAATTACATTGTGTACGTACTTATCAACTCTAATAATAATAGTTTGAAGAATAATTTTCAGATAACATTGGGGGGTTAGTTAACGAGTCTCTCAGAGTAAATATCTTTTTCCTTTTGAATGCTATGTCGAAAGGGCAAAAGATAAAGAGAGAGAGAGAGAGAAAATGGACAGAAAATGACAGCGATAGTTCGACCTACTAATTAGCTTTTAGACAAGAGAATGGTCGTCATAAAGTGGATCAAAACAAGAGATTTCCACCCTATTCTCATATTATATTACATATTAATTGATTATGGTTTACATCTCTTACATTGTAAAATAAACCCTGTGAATATTTTAATAGACTGTATCCATACAAATTACTCTTGTGTGTGCCTCCTTTTCACCCCAATCGCTTGAGTCAACACTGTCGTCACATTCCATTTTCTACTAGGTAGGAGGCAACGTCTTTATCATTATCGTCAAGGACACAAATATAAAAACTTTAACTCTCTTTAATTTCCGCTTTAGTTTTCTTTACAGAAAAAGGAAATAGGACTGTAAACTATTTTCTTGGGGGGAGGAGGGACATGGAGAAATTTGAAAATAAAAGAAACTTTTCTCTCCTGTTACAAATAAATTTTCAAGAAAATAATATCAAGAAATTGTAATTTTAAATATTTAAACACCTTTACATTATTTACATGACCTACTAAGATTTCATGTTGTGTCTAGAGATACTCAACTGACAGTGATGAGTTTATGCAAAAGTAAATTATATTATGTAATATACATTCCATGTACTCTTATTTACTAGTGAAAGTAGTTTTTGCACTGACATTTTCAACGGGTCACAGGTCAAGAGAGGGTAAAAAATAAACCAAAAACCATTTCGTGTTATTTTGATTCTTTCTTTCGTGAGAGAAAGTCGAAGAAAAAAAAAGTATTTTGAAATGTTTAATGCACTAAAAAATTGGAGACACGACCTCTGTCTCCTTGCAAACCCAATTTACAATTGCTTATTTGTGTACATATACACATGTCAAGGTCTAAATGGGGGGTATTCAGACAAGTCTACCTGAGAAAAAAAGACAAAGTTTTGTGAATACAAAATAACCCCCAAAAATAAAATGGGGGATACATTTGCATCTTTTAAAAAAAGACAACATGAAGATAAAAACTTTTTTTAAAAAAAAATAAAAGAAGAAATATAATACGATCTCCATGTATATAAGAGAGATAACGTCGTGTTGTTGATTTGAAAAAAACGGAGATGAAGCTGTACATATAACATGAAGTGTAACTACACAAGAGAAAATGGATTGAAGATGAAAAAGTTTTCATGGAGTAGATTCCTCTTGGAGTGTACAAAATATACAAAAAAAAGCAGAAGCTGTATACTAAAGGTTGAAAGAGAATCAATCGTTAGATCCCTCATTCCAGTCCATGAGTTTTTCCCTTTGCCTTAGCTAAAGTAAAATCCCCATGGATAAACGGAAGTAATTTGTGTGTGAGGTAAGAAAGTACAAGTAGAAAGAAGAAGAAGGTTATATTCCTTTTTTCCATGGAACGAACAAACGAAATCAGAGGACAAACTTGAAACTTTTTCTTAGAAAATGTTCTCCATGTCCCAACAACTACAACACACTTTCTCCCTCACTCTCTCCTCTGTCTCTGTCTCTATACATACGTTTCTCCACTTTCTTCTGTCTGGATTGTATTCATGAGACGCTATGCCTCCCTACCTTACCTTTTATCTATTATGCAAGCCCCCAAATCACAAACATTTCAATCACAACTCAAAGATGTTCAAGTGTGTCGAGAAGACATATAAATGTGTACATGTACATACCAAGGGAAGAACACTTCCTTGACATGAGAACCAGGGAGAGCTTCAACGACTTAGTACTTGTTCTTTGTCATGATCCACCCATATCCATCTCCCCCATCACCCTCATATTGGTTCATTCAACTTTGTCATCCTGCCAACTTTGATTCCATTCATAATTCTGTACCCATCTCAACCCTCCCTTTTTTATAGTCTACACAAATTTCTACCCTTTTTCATATAGTCAATTTATATACAACTAAAGAGAGAGAGAGAGCACCTTGAGAATTACCACTATGATGATTAGAAAAAAAAAAGTTTCAAGTTATTTTTTATTTACTATATTGCCCTCTTTTTTTATACTCTCCCAACATCATCATCAACTTTCTCTCCCTCCTTAACCTTACAAGTTTTATATAGGTAGAATGTATATTTTTTTACATATTATTATATCTCCATCTTTATTTTATAGGGCGTCAAAATATTGCATATCATTATTATTGAAAAAGAAAACTTTTTTTTTCTTCCCCTTGTAAAACTTAAACATAGTCAAATTGTAACATGCACTCAACTTGTTTTTATAGAAAGAAACCGTTTAAAGTTTTTTTAATGCTTTTTTTGGCAATATATTTTTTTTTTGTAAAAAAAGAAGAAAAAGTGTACCTCACTTTCAAAAAAATAAAGTTACAACAAAATTCATGTAGATGTAGTCAAATTTTGTGTGTGTGTGTGTGTATTTTACCTAAAAAAAATAAACTAGCAATTTCTTTTTTACTTTCCAGTTTTTTTCTCAGTTCCCCAACCACCCTCGTCCTCTCTCCTCTCTATCCGTTCAGCTAAAGGTCCCACATCAACAAATCCCCTAAATCCCTTGTACATTATTTCGCTTGATTTAATATAACATATAACATAGGGCAAACATCAGAGGGTAATCCGATAAAACTTATACTACTTAGTTTCTTTTCCTTTAATATTCTCTCCCCCCCCCCTCCCTCTTTTTTTCATACCCCAAAAAGGTGTACTACACATTGAGGCAAGGAGAAGGAAAGAGGAAAAAATTTATTGATTCAATTCAAAATCCATCACAACTCATGAAATAGGATTTTATTTTTCAATTCTACAAATTGCTATAATGCCATACGTCATCCCTGTCAAATTCAAACCCATTTCTATTGACCAAAATGTCGACTACATATTCTTTCTATATTTTTTTTAACTTTACGGAAGTAAGTAAGTAATGATCAGTGAAATGACAAAAAAATGTAGAGACTTGCATGTGTGTTTGTGTGTGTGGAGAGAGAGAGAGAGAGTCAAGAGTTATGTGTATGTACATTTGCTGCCATGATGATGATGACATTTACATAAATTTAACGGAAGTTGTTACTCTATACACCTGCAAACTGTAGGAGAGAGAGAGATGTATTATATTATGTATTATAAAATGTACAACTCTTGTACTAGTCCTGTCTCTGTCCTCATATGATTTGCATTTTTGACATTACGGAAATTAGGTTTCCCCCCAGAACTAATAGCATTTTAGTTTAACTTTATTTGCTGAGGAAAACCTTG